>CAJNDT010000801.1:0-28610 GCA_905221615.1 Symbiodinium sp. CCMP2592
GTTTCGATTACTGAAGCATGCAATGACGAAATCACGCAAACTAAAATTGATAAGATGGATTTGATAAAAAGTTCTAAGACCAACTTTAGTCCAAGATAATTTTGATAATATTGACCCGGATATGATAAGATTAGAAAATAGAATTGATGAAATTCTTGAGCAGGTTTGATGCGATCGAAAGGATTGATAAAATTCATCTGCTAGATTTGGTAGGATAGATTTCTAAAGATGATGTTGATAAGATAATTTTACAAAGACAAATTAAGAAATATAGAATTGAAAAAATAAATTTTGAAATTTGATTTTATCTTCAAAATTTATATCTCAAGAAATAAATTTGAATAGATAGGACAAGAAATATAAAAATTTTGGAAAAAAGGCTTGAAAAGATAATTCTAAAATCATAGATTTGAAACGTTAGTTTTGGAAGGAGAGATCTAGCGGTAATAATATATAAAATAAATTTGGAATAATAAGAATATAACTATTGATTTGTTAATATAAATTTGAAGATAGGTCTCAAAAGATAGACTCAATCAAATAGATTTGCGATTAAGAATTCATCTGAATTTGAAAAGATTTGTCTGAAAAGATAGATCTGGAAGAAAGAAATTTGGAGGAAATAGATTTGGAGAGAGAATTTTCAAAATATAAACTAAAAATAGAAATTGGAAAAGATCAAATTAATTAGAAAAATATAGATTATAAATCTGGCAAGGTAGAATTAAAAAAAAAAAAGGTCTTTAAGATTGATTTTGGAAGACAAAATATTAAAAAAAAATGAAAAAAAACAAAAGATAAATCTAGAAGACTGGGTCTGGAAGAATAGATATGGAAAGATTGGATCTATTAGAATAGATTTAGAAATATAAATCTGATAAGATAGATTATAAAAAAGAAATTTGAAACATTGATTTATTCTAGAAGAATAAATCTAGCAAAACAAATCTAAAAGAATAATTTTGATAAGATATAACTTAAAAGATAGGCCTGAGCAATAAGACTTGAAAAAAAAATTGAAAAAAATTGTTAAACAGTCTCGCAAATTAAATTTAAAAAGAGATTTGAGAAGGAAGATCTGAAAAGAGAGATTTAAAAGATTATTTACAAATATTTTGAATAAATAATTTTACGATAGATAATATCAGATCAATAGACATATTTAGAAATATATTTTTAAAGAAAATAGATCTAGAATCGTTTATTAAATAATATTTTCAAAAATTCTTTCAAAAAAAAATGATGTATTCGAAAAAGATTCCAATTACTACGACGAACCCAAGAATTCTTTATAAGAATTTCCACCACCTCTTACGAAAATCCATGAATATAGACAAAAAAAATATTCGAAGTATAAACATCGGACTCTAAAAATTAATCTATCAATAATTTCAATATTTCAAATTTCAGAAAATTTTAAAAAAATGCGCAAACTATTCCATTTCATATCATCTAATGAAAATTCTCACACTCGATAAGAATAATTCAAATACTAATTGAAAAATATAGCAACATATGCATATGAATAATATACATGAAAAATTTATATCAATATACATACCTGCCGAATAAACTAATGAATTTTAAATAATATCGTATTCTCCATCTCGATTCTCGCAATCAACCCCCCTCCAGAACTTACTCACAACCCACCATAAATAGAACGTACAATTCAACTCCCATACAACCCACCCCCGCGACGCAATATACGCACACCACACAACACGCTCCCGCACAAACACTCACGCACACACCCACACCCACACAACCACAACCAAGCCCGAGCCCCAGCCCCAGCCCCAACCATGCACACACACACGAACACAAACACACACATGCACACACAAACACACACACAAACAAACACACACACACAACACACACCCGCACCCCCACACGCACACCCCCACACGCACATCCCCACACGCGCACCCGCACACGCCCACACACACACGCCCACACGAACGCACACGCCCACACGCACGCACTTGCCCACATGCACACACTGGAACACACGCACACATACGCCCACACGCACGCACACGCGCCCACACGGACTCACACTGATGGATTCGGCCAAGAGTACGAGTGCAAGAGGAAAAGAGAGAGGCATGTTGTTCATGTTGCAAAGTTTTGTCAGATTGTGGCAACCGTACAACTTGTTTGTCTAATCTGGACACCACAGGGGGCCTGTCCTCAAAACTAATCTTGGCACCACAGGGGGCTGCCATGCAGGTACACAGGACTGATCAGGTCCCGCTTCCCACTTGCATCCACAGCTTCGTTGAGTGTGGTAGGACGCAAGTGCCACACTCCCCTGAAACAGTTGATTTGGTAAATGTCCAATGCCGGATTATGTTGAAAAGCGAAATTGCAAACAGTGTAGGAGTGACCCTCTGCTCCCATGTGCTAGGGAGGTTCACACACACACAGCCCCAATGGGGCGTACATGCTTCAAGTAGAGTGAAAGGTCTGATGCGCGGCAATAGGAGTGAATGGCGCACTTTTCTCGCTGTCAATAGCGATCGGGTGATTGTCGTATTTCCTGATCCGAACAGGTTCTAACAAAAAGCACCGGCATCAACGTGGCTAATGTGGTGACTGAATCCCAATCATGTAGTCGTCGACGGTTTTGTTCGAAGAAGAAAGCTGGGATTTTAGGAGTTCTGCCGGTGATCTCCTTGATGCGGTAGGAGAAGATCTTGCGAGCTTGGAGAACGTTGTCACCCAGACAAAGCACCACGTGTAAGAACATGTGCTTGTCTCTGGTGATGCGGTCGGGTGGAATTTCAACAGTCATCCGAAAACATTGTCCTGCCATGGAGTACCATGGAAGGCCGGCCTCGGCAGCCTTTCGCTTTGTCATATTTTTGCTGCTACCAACCGACAAAAGCTTGAACAAGGAATGCAAATCAACATGGACATGATGTGTGCTCTGGCAAAACAACAAAGTGGTGTCGTCCTGACACTCGCATGCGCAGGCTTTTTGTCACGCTTAGCGGATCTTGCAGCCCTAATCCGTCCTGAGAATTAGGGTCCAACAGCGAGTTTGTTGGGACAGTCACTCATGATCTTGAAATGGCATCGACACCTAAAACCTGCACGTACCAGCATTTTTGCACAAGCGGTTTTGGACCGCTTGTGCTGAATAGTAGGATGCACAATATCGTAAGGTGCAATCGAGTCAGAAGACCAAGGATCTCGAGATGGAGACCGGTGTGCGTCCTCAGCCATGCGTGACGTTGCCGTAGGTGACGCTGATGATGTTGAATGCGAAGAGCGTGTCCTCTTTCGTCTTGTAGTATGTGGATGTTGGCGTCGTTGCTGTGTTGTGGATTGGGATGGTGGTGAGATGTTGCGTGTTTTCTTTGTTTTCATGACTGTTTTGTCCTTTTTGTCTTTGTTGTCTTTCTTCTTTTTTGTCCTCGTTGTGTGCTTTGTTTTTTGCTTGTGTGTGTGACTGACTGCATGGGAGGATGTGGTGGTGTCATCCTTCCTCAGGAAGGCATCAATCTCTTCGGATCCCCATAGGCTGCTGTCGTCGTCCTCGTCCATCTGTGTGCGATCCTAAATATGTTTCAGCAACTGTAGTTCTGAGAAATGGCTGCGGAGTCACAACTGCATTGAGGCATGTGCATACGCTGATCTTCAGAAGAGAGAGAGTACACAGAGACATCAATTGAGCAACCTCGCCGACCGGCATGACCTTTCAACATGATGCTCTTAATGTTGAACCTCATCAGGAATGATGGAGTTCGCAGCACAGCTTTGCTGTGTGGTTGTTGGCTGCCGGGGGCAGCAAATGTGCATCTAATTGTCAACTCAGCAATGTTGCTCACGGAGTTCTTGACCGCTTTCTCTTGTTGGATGTAGGAGTTGATGTAGTAGATACTGTCTCCTTTTGGGTAGGAGTCGTTGATGTCGGACGCTGATCAGGTTGCTCCGAATGCTTTCGTATCCACTCTTGAGATGCGATAAAGTACTCACGCCACCATGAAGAGCCGTTAGTGGCCCAATGCCATCTCCATTGTGATGCCGTGGGAGATCGCGATCTGGTGCGTTGTTCCATGGTGCTAACACAACTGGTTGTTTTGCAAAATGCTGCGGGAAAGAGTGCATCAATCGCTGCATACCAAACATATGTGAAGTGAGTGCACTGACTGTCACAATTGGCAACAACGACAATCGTTGTTTTAACCGTCCGCTGCAAAGCACCCAATGGTGGTATGAACATGGTTGATCACCTATTGTTGCGAAGCTTCGAGTCTTTCCACTCGTTGCTTTAGCTCTGTGATCTGCCGGTTGTTTGCAGAATAAACTCGGCTAATTGGTCGCGTAGAGCCTCGTCACTGAATGTGGAAGGTTCACTTCCAGTTTCGGAATCATAGTCCCGATGCTGTGTCAAAATCTCCATGAGGGCCTCGGAGAGAGCTTCACGTCGTGACTCATCGACGGGTGGCGAATCTGTAGTCACTGTGTTGGTCGGAAGAGATGCTTCGCTCATGGCTCGATGTCGGGATTCCGATAGGTGTCACTCTGAGGCAAAACTTCAGAAGGCAAAGTTATGGTGTGTGTCTGAAAGCAACATGTGTTGAAATGCGAGAAGTGTGCACTACCTGGCTCTTTTTATACCAGCGTACCTTAGCAGCATATTCACGACCAATCAGGCGCGTTTTGCCTGATGAGGCTTTCGAGTACGTCGAGCTGCTGTTTGCACGAGGCGAGGATCGCCGTGGTAGCCTCGTGTTGAGTGGTCAACACCGTTGTAGCCTGTTGTATCAGGCGCTCGAGTTTGGCATTCGATTCAAGCAACGACTTGTGAAACTGCGTTATTGCTGCCATAATCTCAGTCGATGAATCCGGATCAGAATGATGCGGAGGTGGAAATGGCGGGGTCGCCGGTGCAGCCACTGCTGCGTGCTGCTGTTCTTCCGGATCTTGGTGTTGCTCTTGGTAATCTTGGAAATCTTCGTCTTCTGCAACACGTAGGAACTGAGAGCGCAAAAGCGCCGGCTGTTGATTGTGGCTGCCAACCGCAGGTTGCTCGTTGCGGCGTCTGCTATGCTTGGAGATGGATGGCCGAGGACGGCCGCTCAGCGCTTTGTGGCTCGGCTGCAATCTGCCAGTCATGGCACTTTTATACATGATGATGCCTCAGTTAAACCCTGTAAATGGCTGCGGGAAGCACTGTGTTGATACAAGGCGGCTCTCATGTTGCAAAGTTGCATGGCTCTGGACACACGCACGGCAACTTGGCACAGTGTTTTGCTTACAGCTGTTGATCAGTATAGCCGGCAGCGATGTAGAGATCGCGCATGGCTCGAATGGCTGATGTGGCCTCGCTGCATGGTGTTGTCACTCTGCGTACCATGCGTGTGCGGGCCTGAAAACTGCTGCGAAGTGTTGCAACAGAGGTGGCTGACTGTGGGTGTAAAATATCCGCCTTGTGCAAAGTGCATTGATGCGTAAGGCTGCTGTGCTGAGGGTTTATGGCGAAACCCAGGAAAATGTTGGCCGGTTCAGTTTCAAGCTGAACCGGTGGTTTGTAGAAAGATGCGTCAGTAAGCTGTGCAAAAGGAGGCAGTCGGGTCAGCTGTGCAGGTAAAAGAAGGACGCGGTTGTCGACGTATCTGGTAGCAAAAAAGAAAGCTTGATCCTGCTTGTTGTGGTCTGGAAAATGCTTGTGGTTCTTGAAAAGTTGTTTGTATGTGTGGTGCCAACACTGTTCTTCGACAGCAACCACGATGTTGCATAGGGCTGGGCTGCAGGGCGAGCCCATAGGTGCACCGCGAAATTGCTCAATGAGTGATGTACCAACAGTGAAATAGTTGAGTCGGAGCACTGCAATGATGAGTTGTGGTATGTGTTGTAATTGTATGCAAAGTTTGTTGCCGGAGGAGGCTTCTTGCTGCTTTTGTCTGCTTTTGCCCCTGTGGACTCGATGTGTGGGGTCTTTCTGTGAGTGGTCAATGAAGAATTTGGAAGAGTGTAGTGGGTTTTCTCTCTGTACCATCGAACCATGATGCTGTATGCTGAAAGAAACCGGCTCTGATCGACCGATGTAAAGAAGCCAGCCAAATCCTGATTGTACAGGATGTAATCTGTTGAATCTTGTAATTTCCTGCGTTGATGCAAGAAGAGTGCTGTTTGTTTGGGCTGTGTTATCCCGTCTCCTTGGTGAAAGGAGTTTGGGCATGCTTGAAGTGTCATCAGCTGCAGTACGTCTGCTAAGGCTTCCCATAATTTTCGGCCCATGGTGTCGATGAACGCCACTATAGGACGTCCTTTCGCGAATTGCTTCTTTCTTTTCGGTAAAATGTAGGCACGTGGGATGCGGCCCCATTGTGGAAACGCCCATGTGTAAGTTGGTAGAAGACTGCGGATGTCTGTGTAGACATCGAAGTGGTGTTGTAGAGGTTGGCGCTGCGAGATCCGAAAGATCTCTTTGTCTAAAAAAGTGTTGTGTATGGCAGTGTGGTATAGTGCTGGGCAGTACCACGTGAGTCGGTTCGGGAAGTGATCTTCGCAATGGATGATGCCCGTGGGTATTTTGTGTTGGACTTGCTTGAGCATCTTGACCTGTAGTATGTTGTTTTTACTGCAGTGTGTGTTGTGTTGTGGTATTTGTTCAGATACAAACTGCTTTGCAGTTTGATGGTTGTAAGGTAGTCCATAGTGTCGATGCCATGTGCGTATGGCTCGGCATAATTGTGAGGCCAACTGTGTGGGCTTTTGAAGGCAATTGCTTTTGCCGGAGTATGCCAAAAACTGATGGTGTGGTTGTAGTTCTGCAAGTTGGATAGCAATGTGATTGTGGAAAATGTGCTCCTGGGGTACTTGTGAGTGTAATGGTGAGCATGTACAGGGTGGTGGTGAATCAGGTTGCCATGTGGTGTGGGCATCGCGTCAATTGTGTAGAAGTTGTTGCATGGGTGGGTGCTTTTTGTAGACAGGTTTTGTGCTGGGAAGGTGGAATGGTGGAATGTGTTGTTTGTTGCTTGTTAAACGAGAGCGCAAAAATTGTCGTAGTTGTTGGGTGAAGGTGGGGTGCAAGAGTGGCTGTAGGTAAATGGGTTTTGTGACAGGAGGTGGTTTTAGTCGTCGCTTTTTGAAGACGGTGTTGAGAGCTTTGTGAGCGTGTCTGCGGTCACGTCGTGGTAAGTTGTTTGAGAGTTTGTGTAAAGCGTAAACTGTGGCTGCTGGTGTGTCTGAGCGAAGCAGTTGTTTTGTTGTGTCGAATCTGGTGCGAGTGTTGGAAGTAAGATGTGATACTGTGGTCCATGCCTGTTTTCTGGTGTTGAATAAGGTGGAATTGGTGAAGCTCCGAATGGAGTGGTGTAGTTTGCCTCGGCGCTGCTTCGCCCATAAGGTGGCTGTGCCGTTGTGCTTGTTGTTGGCTGCTTTTGTGAAGCCGGAAAAAGCTCCTTTCATGTGTGATGTGATGTAAGGAAAGTTGAGCTTGGATTGGTGGTGCTGTATAAGAGTGTTCTCCGTGGCTTCCAATTGCTCTGTGGGTATGTTGGCTTGTAGTACAATTGGTGTGTATTGGTGGTAGCATTTGTGTTTACGCCACCATCGTAAGGCAAGTTCGGCTTGTACAATCTTGTGTTGTTGAAGTTGCTTGAATTTTCGATTGCGTGTGCCCTCTCGTTGTGTGAGAGAGTGACTTGTGCTGCCGATGTAGACGTAACCACGAAAAGGTTGTTGTGTGGTGACTCTGCAGTATACACCTGTGGCTGACGAAAGAAAGAGAGTGTGTACGATGGAAAAGAAATGTTTGAATGTGCAAACAGTCTCTGCAGGTTGGAGAAATGTCCTTCCTCATGTTTGAGGTAGAAATGCTGTGTACGAAGTAACAAAGTCAGGCCTTGAAGCCAGAGTATGATTTGATGGAATTGTGTGGAGACTGGTTCTGCCAATGGTGCGACGAATTGTAAGATGGATCTGCCTTGATCCAGAATGCGTATGATGTTCTTGAATTGTTTTTGTCGGAAAATTGTTGTGTGATCTAGTGTCTGTCGGTGTTGAATCAAGTACTGCCTGAGTCACTCTGTCATCTGACTGATGATGGCGACAAGTTTGATCAGTGCTGGGGAGCCAAATTTGTCGATGGCTTTGGGTGGGACACCCCAAGCGACTGCAGCGGTCTGCAGTGTCTGCTCTTGTGAGTTGCTGAGTGAAGGGAATTCCGAAGCAACAATGTCAAGGTACTTTTTTACCTGTGTTTTTTGTTTGTCGCTGATGCCTTTGATGGCACCAAACCATCTGGTGATGCCGGATTCGGAGTGAACGCCAGTGAAATGATCTTGAAACCAAACACTGGCTTTTGTAGGCTGCTGAAAGATGCGCTGGGAATCCATTTTGGGATCGAGGGGTGCCGCCTTCGTTGGTGTAAGAGTTGACTGCTTCTGTCGCTTGGCGCCCAGAGTGGAGCGTCCCGGAAAGTGCATACCTGTGGTGGATGACGATGCTGGGGAAGCATGTAACGGGTTGTTGTCTTGTTCTGCAGCGGTTGTGGTGAAAGGGGAGAGGCCATCAGTGGTAGGCCTGGTGTCGGTGTGTGTAGAGTCATCGATGGTAGCACGTTTTTGTCCACGAGTGGTTGTGGTGGGGGAAATCTCAATTGTGGAAAGTGAGAGAGGTGGTGGAGAGGGCGTGTTGATGGGAGTGCTGGGTGCGGTGGTTCGTTTTGGTTTCTTTGGTGCTGGTGTGCTGGGTGCCTCATTGTGTGCATCCGGAGCACGGAGAGTTTCAATTGTCTCCAGTGCTGTGGAAAGTCGTGCTTCCAGGTCGCTGATGCGATGTGCCGCCATAGTGTCTGCCTCTGTCGGCTGCGAAGGTTGAAGTGGGAGATGAGGTTGTGATTTGCTGGATTGTAGTGGTGTTGGAGATTCGGTGGGTTGCGATTGTGTGTTGTCTGTGTCAGATTTGACATCTTGCTTGTCCTTTTTGTTGACCATCATTGTACTGGTCCTGCAGCTCTTGCAGGTACAACACCAATTCCTTGATGAGGTGTGACATTGCTGGTCGTTTTGCGAGTGTGAGCTTTTCTTGCCAGCAGAATGCGGTGGCCGCTTGGTCCAGATCAATTCTCCTTGCTCGGAGTTGACCCATAAGTTCAGTGGTAAAGACGGCTTCGCTGATGTGTTTGCTGCATGTGAGATGGATGTCGAAGCCGTGTGCGGCGTACCGTAGCCAGTACGAGGACCAATTGTGTCGCAGAAATGCGACCAATGGTGCTGTTGCGATTGGCATGCCTGCCGTGCGGTTGTGCACTGAATGTGGTGTAGATTGAATGTGTTTGGGTAGGTTGAGGCCAAAAAGCTGCCTGTTGTCCCAATGCTCTGGTGTTTGAACGAAGTCGTTTGGTATCTGGGGATTTGTAGGCGTGGGATTGGGGTGTTGTTGTTGTTGGGGTGTGACGGTGGCCTGAGGTAATGTATGTGAAGAAATGCTGGGGTTTCGAGTCGTCATCGAAGATGGACTCACAAATGTGTGTTGGGGAGTGGCAGGTGTGGGGGTTGGCAGTGTGGTGGGTGATGTTGGGCCGGGAAACTGCTGGGGTGGGGGAGGGGGTGGAGGGAAAGGTGGGAAAGTGGTGTTGTGGCTGTAAGTGTGAGCTGAACCCCAAGTAGTCGGGGTTAGGGGTGAGGTGTGTGGTGGGATGTTGTGAATCCCTGGTGGTGGGGAGATCGGGTGCATTGGGGTGCTACTGGTCGAGGCTGTTTGTCGCTGCACCGTACTGATTGCTGTACCGATGATGCCTGTTGGCATTGTTGTATGCCACTGAGGCTGTGTCGGCTTGTACATGGTTGCACAATGGGGCACTACAATTGCCTGTGACTGCAAAAGCTGCACATGGAACATGCATGAGCAACATGGTTGGCTTGAGTGTCAACATCAACTTGTGCGATGCATCCAGCATGCAGCTGCATCGACTCTTCTTTGGCTCAAAAGCGGTGTCGGAGCAAATGCTTGATTGCAACAGCTATGTGCAACGGGATTCAGGCCTGGAAGAAAATATACTCGAGAGTGAAAGGAAGACACGGAAGAAAAAGAAGAAAGCAACATCACTGAATGAGGCCGAATCCAACGATGCTGAAATGCCCCGAGTGGAATCCCCACTTCTCTGGGGTCCGCACGACACCCTTTCGCCCCACGATGAAAGCTTCTCTGTACATGTCCCGATACGTCATCTTGTAATGCTGATACTTAGTCCGTATTGTCCCGATGACGATCACTCCCTGTTGGCCCTTGGGCCGCCGTGTACATTGATCGGTAACTATATGTACCGTGCTTTCCGATACATCTCCTGGGGTCGCATTCCCGTATATGACGCAAGAGGGAATGGGTGGATAGGACTTGTCGTCGAAGCAATGGCTGACTGAACTTGGGCGGACCAAGTCCTCGCGCATTATGCGCGCGGCACTTGCAATGCTCGTGCCGTGTCCGGCGGTGTAGATGTATGTTTCCCCTGGTGGGTCGGTGGCACGAGTGCCGAATGCTCTGCGAGTCTCTCCAGCCCACGGGATGAATAACATAGTATGTACGCCGTCCGATATTGGCGTCAGCGTTGCCCCCAGTTCGTTGCACGCTGATCGCGTGCCCGACTGTAGCACGGCATGTGCAAATTCGGCTAAAGTCTCCTGCCTGAAATCGCTGTCAGCAGCTATCTCGCCCAAGGTTTTGGCGAGTTTATGTGCTTCTTCCATGTCGACAGCGTGGGGGGTCGGCTTTTCATGATCGTAAAGCTCAGAGAAAGGCGCCACATCAATCTGTGGTGGTCTGCTCTGTTTGCCCAGTTGTTCGAGGGTTGGCTGACCCGATGGGGCAGCAGTTGTGGATGCATCAAAAATCGGGGCAGGTGTCCGAATAGAGCTGGAGGGATTGTGCTGAACCTGTTGGCGAGAGGGTGTGCCCTGGCCTGTTGGGGGCTGCTGTTGTGCTGCTTGGCTGCCCTTGATGCGAAGGGCGATTCGCTGAACCTGCGAGGCCAATGTCCTTTGTGGGACCTTGGGTGGGGTAGGTGGCCTCTGACGTGGCTGTGTGGCTCTGTAATGCCACTTGTTGGCATCATCATCACGCACTGTAGAATAGCTACGGAGCACAACCGAGGTCCGCGGAGGTGTCGACGAAGATTGTCTGGTGTCCCTGCGAGAACGACTTCTGCGAGTGTCGCGGGATCGGTGGTGTCTGCGTCGGTGGTGGTGTCTCCCGCTGCTTGCCGGTCGTGCTCTGCTGCGTGTGCGACGTCGGCGCCTAGTGCTCACGGTGCGAGTTCTGCTGCGTGTGGGTGAGCGCCGTCGCCTGCGTGGCAACGGAGGATGGTGGGGAGAAGTACGTGCTGCAAACTGGTCGGTGTCTGCCGATCCCGTAGCCGGGGGTGGTTGTGTGGGTGGCAATGTGCTGACGGAGGGGGTGTTGGCTGTGTTTGTTGGTTGTTGTTGGGGAGTCATTGCCGGTGTCTGCGGGGCAATGTGTGTGGCATCGGTAGTGGGAACACTGGTGGGGTGAAGTTGTGAAGCTTGTTGGAGTGTTGTTGGCGGCGGTATGTGGGGTTGTTGAGCGGGTTGTGTGGAAGGGATGTTGCAAGGTGCAGGTTGGGGTTGTGGAGCAGGTGGTGTAAAAGGAAGGTTGTATGTGGTAGGCTGGGGCTGATGCGGTGTCAGAGTTGATGGGCTCGTGGGAAAAACTGTTGGATGGGTAGGCAATAGAGCAGGGTTCAGGAAAGTGGGGGGGTGTTGTGACATGAATTGCTGGGGTGGAGGTTGTTGTGGCATCTGGGGTTGTGGTGTGCTGAGATGTGTATATACCGTCGGATGCTGTGGAATAGGAGCAGTGTGTCCACACGGCATCATGGGGAAGCTGTGCGTCTGCTCAACAGGAATCGTAGTGGGTTGTGTCGGCAGTGTGGGCTGCTGAGTGGCAGCAATGCCAGTTGGCATCATTGCTGGGTAGCTTTGTGACTGCGGTACCCAGGTGTTCGGGTGAAATTGATTCAGCACCGGTCGGGCTGTTGGTGCATATGGTGTTGCTGGTGGCTGCGCGGCAAAATAATCCGGCCACATAGCTGCAACGAAGTGGGTGAAACAAACACAGTTGCACAAGCAAAGTGCAGGCTGTCCTGGTTGTCCCTGCTGGACTGATTTGAGAGGTCGTAGACGGAGAGAAGGAAGAGGGCCGAGTACTCTCCGAAGAGAGCGCTGTTTCACTTGCTGTAGACACTGTTACCGCGTCTGCACTCATGTCAGATGCACATGCCCTTGCGGTCCCTGAGGAATAAAGAAGCGGTAAAATACGGGGCAGACTAGAGAGGTAGCACCTGCTCACTAGACGCACTTTACTGCATTAGCCGTCCCTTACTGCACCTGCACTCATGTCAGACTCACATGCGAGCATCAGAGAGAGAGAGATAAAGTAGCATCGGGAGATTCTGAACGATCTGAACGAAGGCTGAACACCCGGTTCATCACCGGTCTCCCCGGAGGGTCACCACGGCGCCATGACGGAAAGCCGTTGCTCTGGAGTCTCAACGACCCACGCTGATCACACTGATGGATTCGGCCAAGAGTACGAGTGCAAGAGGAAAAGAGAGAGGCATGTTGTTCATGTTGCAAAGTTTTGTCAGATTGTGGCAACCGTACAACTTGTTTGTCTAATCTGGACACCACAGGGGGCCTGTCCTCAAAACTAATCTTGGCACCACAGGGGGCTGCCATGCAGGTACACAGGACTGATCAGGTCCCGCTTCCCACTTGCATCCACAGCTTCGTTGAGTGTGGTAGGACGCAAGTGCCACACTCCCCTGCAACAGTTGATTTGGTAAATGTCCAATGCCGGATTATGTTGAAAAGCGAAATTGCAAACAGTGTAGGAGTGACCCTCTGCTCCCATGTGCTAGGGAGGTTCACACACACACACACACACACAAACACACACTCACACTCACGCACACGCCCGCACGCACACGCCCACACGCACACCCCCACACGCACGCACGCGCCCACACGCACGCACACGCCCGCACACATCCACACGCACGCAAACGCCCAGACGCAGACACACGCCCACACGCACGCACGCGCGCCCACACGAATGCACACCGCCCACACACACGAACACGCGCCCACATGCGCCCACACACGTGCACACGCCCAAACGCACGAACACGCGCCCACACACACGCACACGCGCCCACACGCACACACACGCGCCCACACCCACACACACGCGCCCACCCCACACACACGCACGCGTGCCCACACGCACCCACACGTACGCACAGGCGCCCGCACGCACGCACGCACGCACGCACACGCCCACACAGGCACGCACACGCCCGCACAGGCACGCACACGCCCACACAGTCCTGCACACACCCACACACACACTCACACACATCGAGACTCTTCCGTTTCGTATAAACTCTCACCGATTCACGCATTTTTCCAATAACCGAGTCTTTAGAACCTTTTTCCATACAGCTGACCGAGCACCCAATCGTCCGTTGTCCACGTCCGCCTGTCGTCCCTCAACTTGTTCGTTCGCGATCTGTCCTCTTCGGTTCATTTATTTCTCCCATCATCGCGTCCGTTCGTCCAGAGTCCATCCGCGTTCGCCCATTCGTTCGTTCAGCGCTTGAAACGTTCCTCTATTCGTCTATGCATCTTTCCGGCCGTTCCTGGGATTGTCCGTCCATTCGTCCATACATTCAATGTTTGCGGTCCCGACGTTGGAGTTGTGGTGATTTGAGTCTCGGGTTTGGATTGAAAAAAATCACGCAAATACAAATTTGTTTCGGCAATTGTCGTTTTTGTTTTCTTATCGCGTTGCTACTTTTGCGTGCTCGTGCGTCCCTCCGTCCCTCGCGTCCAGATGGTCCGTCCGTCCGTTCGGCGCCTAGCCGAACGAACGCAAGCGAGGTTCGGGTGGCACCGAACGCTTTAGGGCTAACGGCCGGAGCCCCTTGTTTTTCCCATGAAGGTTGGCCAGGGCGCCAGCTGCGCTGGCGAACCCTAAATTTTAGAGGCTGCGCCTTGTGTTGAACGGTCTTTAGCGGCGCAGCCGAGGTGCGCCAGCGCAGCAATTGGTTATGAAAGTTGTGATGTGAATGCCTTAACCCGTTTTTTGGTTCGGAGGAGCGGTCGAAACAATTTTGCTTCGTCAATTTTCGTTTTGGTTTTCTAATTTTTATGCGCGCGTGGCTACGTTTACGTGCTCGCGCCCGTGTGGTGGTGGTCCGTCCGTCGGAGTTTGCGGTCTCTGTTTTCGGGTTTGGGTATCAAGTCCTGATCGCCAAATGCAAAGAAATCACAAACATTTTTGTTTCCGGAATTGTAGTTTTTGTTTTTTTCGCGTCGTTTGTTTGGCTGCTCGTGCGTCCGTCCGTGTTTCCCGCCCCGATGGTACGTTCGTCCGCATGCAACCCAATTTTCCGTTCGCGTCGCAACGTTTGCGTGCTCGCGCGTCCCTCGTGTCCAGATGGTCCGTCCAAATCCCTGCGGCGCCCAGTCGTTTCGAACGAACATGGGCAAAGTTTTTGCGTGGCACGGAACGCTTTAGGGCTAAGGGCCGGAGCCCCCTGTTTTCCCATGAGTTTACCAAGGTGCCAGGTGCGCTGGCAGACCCTCAACCCTAAACCCTAAGCACAAAACGCTAACCCCTGAACCCTAAAACGAAATGAAGCTGCCCATCCATCGACAAATCATCATATTGAATTCAACATAGAAAGCATGTTTCATGAGAAAATAAAAACATACTTTAAAGTTCATACAAAGGCTGATATCATTATCGCTACAAGGACATATCAATTCGCAAATCAAATATCTGCCGCAGATTGCAGATTATATATTAAAAAGTAATTATATTTTAAAATCCCGGGTGCCAACCAATATTATTGCGAAGTTTGTAAATTTAAAAATTGATGTTGTTTTATATTCTAGGAGAAAAGCAAATTTCTTTTGTTTTAATCAATCGGCAACATATTCCAATATTATATTTTCGCCCAATATGTTTCACTAAGAAAATTAATACATTTTTGGAGAGAAAATCGAATGTGTGTAGCCTTTCAATCATATATATTATGAAAACCAAAGTTTCCAAGACTTCATCGACCAATTATTTAAGTAACTTTAACAAATATAATATCAAATGAAATTTATATTTTATAATATCGAGCCCCACTTTTAAATAGGCTATAGTTTTTCAATTGCCTGCCCCAAAAACTGCGGTTTACATTGTGTGGAGTTTAAGGCTCACTTGGGTTCAGGATTTGAGGAATCGCAAACAAACGAAATAATTAGTGGTCGCATGCGGAAAGATTTTCTGAAAAAGATAAGCTTTATTTTTTTGCTTGCACAGCCCAACAAAATTGTTCATTTTTTCGTGGCGATTTGCACTCTGTGGAGTTTGGGACTTGCTTGGATTGTGATTTGACGAATGATAAAAACACAAAAATATACATTGGTCGCAGGCTCTTTGGACTCCAGACAATGTGAGCCACCAGAAAACATTAGCAAGTTGTTTGCGTATGCAATTTTTTGAAAAAAAATGAAGCTTATCTTTCTCACATAACCTTTCATCAAAGAAGCATGCGACCAGTAGGAGAGTATTCCTCCTTATTTTTCATTCCTCAAATTTAAAACGAAGCAAGCCTTGAACTCCAGACATTGTAAACCGCTATGAGAAGCATGGCAGTTTGGTTGGTTTGAAATTACACGAAAGCAGCTAGTGTTTCTCACAAAATCTTTGCAACGAAAAAGCATGCGACAAGTAAATATACTTTCATTCCCCAAATCCTAACACCAGCAAGCCCCAAATTCCAGACGCCACGACAAAATCAACAACTTGTGCGGGTATTTAAATCAGAAACACAGCGTTTTTCACAAAATTTTTAAGCATGCAACCAGTAAAAAAAATGCCATTCGTGAAACCCCAAACAAAGTAAGCTTTAAACCCCAGACAATACCAAACGCCAGAAAACATCAACAACTCGTTTGGGTATGCATTTGAAGAAATATAGCTTATTTATTTCACATTTAAAATTGTTGGATTTTAAATTGAATCTAAAAAACATTTGGGATTGGATTCCCGTTTTTTTTTGACAGGGTTTCTATTCTTAGAGCCATTCTTAAATCAATCCAATAATGAAATATCGATCCCTTTAAAATAGAAAAATCAATCTCTATCCCAATAACGTAACGCGGCGATCCACTCCTAGATCTTCATAAGATCAAAAAATTACTCTAAAATTACAACGCAGCAAGTGTGAATTGCTAGGGTGACATACATCGGGCCGTTTTTTTGTGGCAGCGGGCCTTTTTTTCGACAGTGGTTCCATTTTTGTTGACAATGCTCACTTTTTTTTGACAGCATTCGCTTTTTTTACTCGACAATGACAATGCAAACGATGGTGCGCGGCTTGAAATGGCTTACAAATAAGGGGTGATAAAGCGGACGGGTTGGGGGAAAGGGCGGATGAAGAAGCCCGCCGCGAAGGCGTCTCACACGGGTGTCGCAAAGAAGCCCGCCACAAAGGTGTTTCACACAGGTGTCGCGAAGAAACCCGCCACGAAGAAGGCGTTTCTCAAGCGATGACGGAATGGCTGTGGGGATCAGTCCAAAAACGCTGCTGTCACACAGTGTTACGCCATCGCTACCTCCTTCTTGCTTTGGTCCTTCATGACAGCCAAGGTGTGTATACTTCGTGCAACTTGGAGCTGTTATCACTCAAACCTCGTAAAAAGCAGTAAAACCAAACCCAGGCCCCACAGCCGAAATAGCCCTGCCCAACTCGAAAAAGCCTATGGCAGAGGGATCACAGCGCCAACTATTGGGTCTCGTGCCCATCTTTTTAGATCTTACGTGCAGTCTTCGCTGTTAAACCTACCAACACGCCTTTTAGCATGGCGCCCGGAGTGCAACAGACTACATGTCTACACTTTCAACATTGAGACTTCAATGGGACATGGAAAACAGGAGGCCCTGGCGGGCCTCGCGCGTCGATGGACAATCGACATCTTGGCTCTACAGGAGACCAAATCAACCTCCTCAGACGAACGTCGAATTGGAGGAGGTAAGCTCCTTTTATCTGGCACACCATCAGAGCATATGGCAAGGGTTGGATTCTATGTTCCGGCCCACCGCCTTCCTTTGGTATCAGATTTCCTTCCCTTTTCGGGCCGCATAGCGGTCCTGACTCTCCGTACACAACCGGTGCCGACTCATCTCGTAACGCTCTATGCCCCAAGCCAAATATCGGACCCTCAAGCCGACGAAGCCCGAAAAGACAAATTTTGCGACGATTTCCAGAACTTCATCGCAATCTCCCTCGCCCGTCCATGATCCTTTTTGTGGGAGACCTTAACGCACGCATCATGTCGACGGAATTGGAAGCATTTTCGGCGCATATCGGCAAAGCTATTTTTGTCAGCGAGGCCCCGGCAAATGACACGTATACCACCAACTATTTCAAGCTACTGGACTTTTTAGTCCATAATGATTATTTGATCGCATCAACTTTTCACACGCGACCAGCTTCCCAGATTGTTTCATCTCGGGATATAGCTTCCTCCCCGGAGGCGTCTCCCACACAACCCGAAAAACACAGACTTCTTTTGCCTTGACCATGTCCTTGCGCCTATGACATCACTACACAACATCAAAGCCGCGGCCACCAGGACCCAATGGCAATTGCCGTGGTTTCATCGACACTATCCCCTCTTATTTACGATTACATTTGACAGGTTCCAAAGCCTCCTAAGCCCCCGCCGCCTAAAATCACACCCCCTCGAACCAAAGAAGATCAACTCAATTTTAAGAGAGACTTCGCGGAAGCCTTTGCGCAAATAACGCAACAACCGGTCCACATCCTAGGCGCTGCACCTGTATCGGGCGTGCCCTGCATCTATACAGACGGGGCTTGCCCCGACCAATATAACATTCGGGTTTTGCAATCCAGCCGGCTGGGGCTTTACACTCTATCAGCGCAACACCTGGACGGATTCATGGGGCCCAGTGGGCCACAACCTAGATTTCCCAGTAGTGGGCTCCAACAATACCGCCGAACTCCAGGCCTTTGTTTATTGCTCGACACAAAACTCATTTTTCGATTTCGGCCCTTAACATTTACACCGCCTCCCAACTTGCTTACGATTTTCCCCGTGGCCATTCCATACCTACCCAACATCTTCAGCTTTTAACCAAAATACGAATCCTCATGGGTCACCTTATCTTCCGAATTACGGTGTCGCTTCTCAAAATCAAGGGACATTCAGGCCACGACGGAAACGAACGAGCGGATGCTTTAGCAAAGAAAGGCGTAACCTCTTTTTCCACGATTGGCAGACATTCCTACCCCATCCGACTTCCGTTGAGCGACACCATACGCATCTCCACCCGACCCCTGTTTGAGAAACTTTCAGTACAGGAACAAGCAACCGCACTCCAGGAAGCTGCACTGAAAATAGCGCCACGCACGAAACAGGAACGCACCTACCATAAAGAGTACCTGTCGGAACACCTACCAAACGCCTTATCGATCGTATTTCCTCGACTTCTCCAGAAGACCGTGAATCTCTGCAAAAACTCCGGAAAGCCGTTAAACGGCGCGCCCGTAAAGACAAAAGACAACATTTGCGCGATAATCTGCTCCAAGACTCTCAAGGCCCCCCTTCAAAGCAATGGTCCACTCTCAAGTACCTACGTAAGGACTATACACGCCACGAACGCAAGGGATTCGCAAACCCAATGGCCAGATGTCCACTAAAGCAGCTAAACCCGACGTTATGGCTAGTCACCAAAGTCTGGAACCATAGAACCCTTCCAGAACTCCCTTCTGACCCCATCTTCCCCCCGGCCCCCATTGACACTAGCCCATTCACGGAACCTGAACTATTGGCACACGAGACCTGGGGTACGATGTATTATGGGCATTGGGTTCTGCATCTTGTGATATCCCACACGATACGGGGGTACCATTTGTTATGGGCATTGGAATCTGCATATTGTGATATTGCAAACGAGACAGGGGGTACGGTTTGTTGCGGGCATTGGGTTCTGCATCTTGTGATATCACACACCAGACAGGGGGTACGATCTGTTTCGGGCATTGGTATCTGCATCTTGTGATATCACACCCGAGACAAGGGGTACGATTTGTTACGGGCGTTGGATTCTGCATCTTTTCATACGAGACAGGGGGTACGATCTGTTTCGGGCATTGGGTTCTGCATCTTGCGATATCATATACGAGACAGGGGAACGATTTGTTACGGGCAGTGGGTTCTGCATCTTGTGATATCACATACGAGACAGCGGGTACGATTTGTGACGGGCATTGGATTCTGCATCTGTTGATATTACAGACGAGACAGGGGGTACCATTTGTTACGGGCGTTGGTTTCTGAATCTTGTGATATCACACACGAGACAGGGGGTACGATTTGTTACGGGCTTTCGGTTCTGCATCTTATGACAAGGGGTACGATTTGTTACGGGGCATTGGGTTCTGCATCTTGTGACAGATTATCACGGGCATTGGGTTCTGCATCTTAAGATATCACGCACCAGATATGGGGTCGGGCATTGGGTTCTGCGTCTTGTGATATCACACACGAGACAGGGGGTACGATTTTTTACGGGCATTGGGTTCTGCATCTTGTGACATCACACACGAGACAGGGGGTACGATTTTTTACGGGCATTGGGTTCTGCATCTTGTGATATCACACACGAGACAGGGGGTTCCATTTGTTACGGTCATTGAGTTCTGCATCTTGTGATAGCACCCACGAGACCGGGGGTACGATTTGTTACGGGCGTTGGATTCTGCATCTTGTGATATCAAACACGAGACAGGAGGTACGGTTTTTTACGGGCATTGGGTCCTGCATCTTGTGATATCGACCACGAGACAGGGGGTACGACTTGTTACGGGCATTGGGTACGATTTGTTGCCGTTGCTCTGGTCTCGACGGGGTGCCCCAGTGCTAAGCTGTACGATTTGTTGTTGCTGCCTTGGTCTCGGAGTGGTGCGCCGGTGCTGAGTTGTACGAGTTTTTGCCGTTGCTTTGGTTCCAAAGCGATACCCCGCTGCTAAGATGTACGATTTTGCTGTCGTTGCTTTGGTTTCGAACTGTGTGCCAAGTGCTAAGAAGTACGACTTGTTTTCATTGCTCCCGTCTCGAAGTGGTGCCCCATTGCTAAGATGTACGATTCGTTGCTTTTAGTTGGATCTCAAAATAATATCCTGCTGCACAACAACTTCGTTTCTTGCCGTTTTTGATCGCGAAGCGGTGCCCCAATGGAAAGATGTACGACTTGTTGCCGTTGTTTTGGTCTTGAAGTGATGCCCCAATAATTGTTGCCGTTGCTTTGGTCTCGAAGTGGTGCCCCAGTGCTAGGAAGTACGATGTGTGGCCGTTGTTTTGGTCACGGAGTGCCGATGCTTTGGGACATGGTGCCCCCAATGCTAAGATGTACGATTTTGTTGCTGTTGCTTTGGTATCGAAGTGGTGCCCCAATGCTAAGATGTACGATTTGTTGCCGTTGCTTCGGTGTCGAAATGCTCCAATGCTAAGATGTACGATTTCTTGGCGTTGCTTTAGTCTCGTAGTGGTACCCCAGTGCTCAGAAGTACGGTTTGTTGCCGTGGCCTTGGTCTTGAAGTGGTGACTCGGTGCTAGGATGTATTGCCGTTGTCTTGGTCTTGGAGTGGTGCCCCATCGATAATATGTACGGTTTGTTGCCGTTATTTGGTCTCCAAGTGCTGCCCCAGTGCTAAGATGTACGATTTGTTGCCGTTGGTTTGGTCTCGAAGTGCCCCGGTGCTAAGACGTACGATTTGTTGCCGCTGCTTTGGTCTCGAAGTGGTGCCCCAATGCTATGGTGTACGATTTGTTGCCACGGCTTTGGTCTTGAAGTGGTAACCCATTGCTAAGAAGTACTACTTGTTGCCGTTCTTTGGTCTCGACGTGGTGCCCCCAATGCTAAGGTGGAGGAAACGGTTGCTATTGCCTGGGTTTCGAGCTGGTGCCCCAGTGCTGACACTCCATGTCCGACACGACGTGGATGCATGAGCTCTCAAGGGGGGGTAGATGGCCATGGCCCTTCGCCTAACATGAAGGTGGGCGACACAGGATACCTGAAACTGGCCGATGCCAAACTCGATCCGGAATGGCGGCAGGGAGTGGTCGTCGATCGCGCTACGGATGGAGCGCTCAAGATTGCAGTACGAATCACTGCGGACGAGCGCCATCATTGTGCTGCTTACTTCGGTTTCGATGCCAACAAACGCCACTTCATATTAGTAGCAGGCGGTGCCCGACAACTTGTTTCGGCGTGTCCCGAGCACCATCTGGCTTTAGAGATGAAGGCTTCAAAGCTCGTAGAACAGGCGGGTTCTTTCCTGGAGAGTTGCCTTGCAGACACCAGCGAAGAGCATGTGTTTGCCACCGCGTCGGAGGACATAGACAACCCCAAACCTACAGCGACCCGTGCTTCGGTCAGGACGCAGCAGAGGCCTGCTCTCGACTTCGAGGAGGGGGTGGACGACGAGTCTTCAAGTGTAGACTCTGGTTCAGGCGAAGAAGACCCCGTGAAAGTGTTGCTTCGGGCTCAAAGGAAGCTTGGCGCTTCTTCTACAGACAGAGGACGAGGACTCGCTGCTTCAACACTGGACAAAGCCACGAAGGGTCAAAGCCGGTACCCGCTGCTGTCGACAGGGAGCAGCCGCAAGAAGGACGAGGACCACCAGGACTTGAAGACTGCGTTGCAGCAAACGGCCAGTTCGACGGCCGCCGGTTCGGCGGACGACCCTCTCAAGATCCTTCTGATTCTCAAAGTATTGGAAGTCCTGAAGCCGAAGAAGAAGAAGATTCGAAAAAGGAATCTTTCAAGCTCCGCTTCAATTTGAACTCGAGTTCGGGAGGTCGAGACAGCCGCTCTGCAAAGGACAAGGATGCCGCCAAGGCTCTCCGGCAGTTCCACGACTCGAAGCGTCGCATGTTCAAGCACCCACTCAAGCATGCTCGACGCTACTTGAAAGAGGTAGAAGAGCAACTAGGCGACGGAGACGACATCTCCTATCGCCTGGTAGATTACACACGCAAAATCTACTGGGGGAAGCAGCGAACACTCCAGAGAGTGCACGTCCTGCTGCACGAGATCCTCCGCCTGATGCTGCAGAATCGCTTCGAAAAGGCCGTTTTCCAGACGGTGCTCAGCCTCCGAGCGGTTCACCAGTGCAGCCTCGACAACGGAAGATGGGTCCTCGCTTGATTGCTCACTCATATAGAGGACCCATTTCAGAGGAGACGGTGGGATGGAGAAACTCAGGAGGTCGAGGTCGTCGCAACTTTCGTCAAGGCGTTGGAGGACTTGGAGAAGAAGACTCGTCAGATACGGTTCTTCGACGGAGCGCAGCACGAGGACGAGGAGCAGACCGACGACAAGCCGAACAAGGGAAAGCCAAAGGGAGGCAAGGGCGGGCAGAAAGGCCAGCCCAACCCGTGAGAGCGACCTTATAGAAGGACCTTCTTGAGCTCGTCAGTGCTTCATCCGGATCCTTTGGAAGATTCTGGCGAGAATATCGATCTGTTAGCTCGAGACTCCGGGCAGATTTATCCGTCTCACACGAGGCGGAGAGCACAAAACTTTTTCCATCCATCCTGCCATGGCACTGATTTGCAGACTTGACGCAATCTGCAAATTCAGGTCGTAGAAGGCAGCGAAGACGAGGCCGAGCACAGGTTCAAGTGTGGACCCAGCAGCTGTGGTGTTTGGTCAACTTCTTCGAATGTAGTAGTCCGGCGTCAACCGAAATTGTATCTGTAGCCATACTGCGAGGAAGAGACTCCCCGTTATCGTCTGTGCATCTGGCTTACGCAACGAATTTGTTTAATGAAGTCTGAGTTTTCTGCCGCCAACCGAAGCCAGACGTAGGTTATAGAGGCGTTGCTAAGCTTAATGAATTAATATCTCGAATTCGTTCTTTGCAATACGACAACTGCTCTGAAGGAGATTTAGACGGCTTCGCCTCGCAAGCCCAGACACTAGATCCAAACCGTGTATCGCTGCCCAGCTCGGGTGGCATTCTGAAGCCCGAAGAGATCCTGCGCGGGGAGAAGCTCGAGGCATTCGTACGGATGCCGTCTGACATACCTCAGAATTTGTTGGGTGTCCCTGATATCAAAGCATGCCACAAAGTCAAGCCGAAATCCATGCCCCAGCTTCTCAGAAGGTTGCACGATGCAAATATGATAGCTTTCATTCTAGCATCTGAGGCCTTGTATGAAAACGGTAAATTAGTGTCAGGGGACTTGTTTGCTATGCCGCACAAAGCCGAATCTGATAGACTAATAAATGACCGTCGGCCCTTCAATATCCGAGAGAAGAGGCTTATTTGGGTCAGATTGCCCAATGGCTCGCAACTAACGCAATTGATCATTCCGGAAGGGTTCTCCTTACGATATTCAGGGAACGACTTATCTAATTACTTTTATCTTATCCGGCATCTTCCTACGTGGATCCCCAGGAACGTATTTGATCGTGAGTTTGACGGCGCGCTCTTGCCGGATATGCGGCTCATATCGGGGGTTGAATATGTGGTTTCTTTTAAGGTTTTGTGTATGGGGGATTGTAATGTCGTCGATATAGCCCAAGAAGTGCACCGTCAGATCTTGGCCGATGCGCAGTGTATGAGCCGTGAGAACACTTTAGAAATCAATAAGATCATCCCAGCAACAAGCACTCTAGAGGAGCTATATATCGATGACCATATGATCTTTCAGATTTTGCCTTGTAGAAAAACTGGACTTAGAGAAAATAACTTCGATCAGGAGTCGTAGGTAGTATACCAAGTTACGATTACCAGTTTCTGCCAAGAAAGCTTTTACCAAACAATATGCCTTCAAAGCCTGGGGGACTGAAGTGTGCTCACGTTCAGGCCGTGTTGGTGCTCCGTACGAGCGCTTGCAGCAGATTCTGCAATTGGTAGAATCTTTTGTCAGCTTGGACTTCGTTTCGTTGAAAGCCATGCAAAAGGTGACAGGTCTGTTCGTACACCTATTCCTCCTCAACCGGTTGTGCATGTCTGTATTCTCGAGGACCTACAAGTTCATGAGCCGAACTGAGGGGTCCAAGCCAATAAAATTGCCTTGTGCTATGAAGGAAGAACTGTTGCAAGCAGCTCTCCTTTTGCCAGTCTCGCACGCGAACATCCGTGTGCCAGTAGCAGCCCGAATTTCCTGCACTGATGCCAACCTCAGCGGAGGAGGGCGAACCTGTGCTCTCATAAGCCCGGCCTTTGCACAATTGCTCTATAGGATAGGGGTTCATAATGGCGAGTATTCGCGTTTAGATTGGAGCCTTGTCCCGGTAGTGCCGCCATCTTCCATGGATATGTGCCCTACAGTCATTGAGAAAGTTCTGCTGCAGCATAGGTAGATCGAGACTCATAGGATTCGATATAACAAATCTTCGCACATCAACTTGCTAGAGATGCGTATGGTGAAGGAGGAGCTCAAGGACTTGGTGCATCGTTGCCCATGCAGTTTAAGGACTTGTAACCTGGTTGATTCTAGAGTCGTAGCCGGTGCATGGGCTAAATGGCGCATTTCTTCTGTCAAACTGAAGAGGCTTTTGCGCTCGTGTCTTGTATGAATAATAGCGGGAGGTAAATGAATTACTAATATGTGGATAAGTCATATTCTAATCCTGCCGATTACCCTTGTAGAGGCCTAGCCGTACCCCCGCCTGCACCCCTCCAAGAAACACGCGAACTTCTGCAGTCAGACGTGTCAATGAAGCTTCAGCTGCCTTGGTCTCGTGCTGAGTATTGGGACCGAATCATCCATGGCACTTCGAACGCACCGCCCAAGCGGTCTAGATCGCACTCTTCAACACGTCTAGTTGCCCAAGTTTAGCATTGTGTACTTGCAGTTGCTCAAAGCTAGCTTGATTCTGCAGCAGGAATCAGTAGTTTTTCAGGTGAGGCTGAGCAGTCTCTGTATGGCGAATTCTCGCACTGGAAGCATGAGACGACCTGCTGTGTCCGGTGTCGAAATACGCTTGTCTTGTTACTCCCAAGCCTATCGTCATCGCTTGGTCCGCGCTTTTTTCGCCTTCAAACAGTTCCTCCGGCATTGCATCCGCTTTCGCTTGTAAGCGTGTTGTCCAGCTCTCAACTGTTGGACGATTGCCTGCACCGCTTCGTTGTGACACAACATGCCACAGGAAATCGGGGAGCACTGTGGACAGCCAAGCACGCAGTTCTTGCATGCCAAGCGCTTCAACCGCGCCTGCGCGGACAGCTTGTTGAAACCTGGAGCACCCTGAAAGCATGGGAAGAGTCTCGTGCTAGCAGTCTCAGGCCGCCGATGCCTGTAGGTATTTGGGTTGTGCTAGTGGGTTTGGCAAGGGCTAAGGGGCTGAACTCTAGGGGTGATGCCCGCGCTCGGTGGTGGATGTTCGCCGTATTAGCCGAAATAGGGTTTCTTTGCCTGCTTCGCCCAGGAGAAATGTTCAAACTGACGTTTGCTGACATCAGCCTGCCTGGTTCAATAACCATGAATGCAGGAGCAGCTGCCATTCGATTGCAGCGCCCCAAAAATCATCGACAGATGGGCTATCAACAGTTCGTTTTGTTACGCAATCCAAATGCTTCTCGTTGGCTGGCGCTTCTGTGTGGTGAGCGCACAAGTCTAGAGCCGCTGTGGGCATACAGTCAAGTTCTTTTCAGGTCGATGCTGAATGAGCTGTTAGGCGACTTAAAGCTTCGCTCTTGCAAGTTCGGGCTTAGTTCGTTACGACCAGCTGGGGCTATGTACCTATTCCAAGCTGGATTACAGGTCTCAACTTTGCGGTTTTTGGGCCATTGGACTATAGAACGGTCTTTGAACAACTACTTGCAAGAAGCAGTGGCTTTCCAGTTGGTAGCCCGGCTGCAGCCATGGGCTCAGGCCTGGCTTCGCAATGCCTTGCCCCCAGCACTGAGCACATTGTCGCTTCCCCGGCGCGTGGCACAGCCGGCACTCTGGCAGCCTCCGGCCTCTTTAAGCTGGCAGCTGGCACTCACGGCAGCTGAAAGCTATGCAGGCTTTGGAACGGCAATTCCGCAGCCGAGTAGTTTCGGCTGGGAGCTTGAGGGGCCAGCGCTACGGTGAAGTAGAAGTTGAAGCTGTGAGGAGAGCGGCAAAGCGGTACGCCGCGGATCCGGCATTCCACCAGTATGCCAGGGCCAAGACGGCGCTACAGCACTTGACAGCTCACGAGTCTCCTCGTGGAGCCCAGGCAGTTCTGGAAGCTGACCCTGTGCCATATAGGCCCATCCCTAACCCCAAAGCCAGCTCTCGTGGAAGCCGCTGCTGTGGGTGTGGCTGCACGGGGCAGCTCTCGAAAACGCGTAAGGTACAGCTTGCGCTGGCTCTGGGCTGTTGCGTGCTCACTTTCCGGCCTGCCTTCGGCCTGCTGCTCAGCAAGCTGCTTGCCCTCTGCATACGTGTGGCCGTCCGGCACAGCAGCGCTCTCCTCACCATCGTGTTTGATGAGCTACTGGATGAGGCGCTGGCTCAAATGGACAGTGCGCTTCGGCCTCCGGTGTGGGCTACGCCTCCCGATGGCACATGCCCCGTCCTGCAACTTGGTGTTTCTACTTTCACGCATGTGCTGGGCAACGTTGTGTCCGCCACAAGTGGCGCAGTCATCGCGTTATGTGCGCGAGCCCTTAAGGCCCGCCTCCGTGTGGCAGCATAGCTTCTGCCCTTACAGTTGACCGCCTTACCTGGGCTGGGGTGGGATGGCATGTCAGTGTTGCCTTTTCTGCTCGCTTAGCTGCAAGTGCCACCTTGTGTCATCCGACTTTGTCGGTTCGCAAGTGCCGAGCCGCAGTGTTTAGTGGGTGTCTTCGCTGCATGCTTGCAGCCACGCGACCAGCACAGCAATCCTTCTCAGTTCCATTGCATGCAAAACTACATTGCAAGAAGCGTCACTGTGAACAATCGCAGGCCCGAAGAAACAAGCGTCTGCACGATGAAGCTTGTCGCAGCCATGAGTGGTAGGACATGACACTCCATGTCCGACACGACGTGGATGCATGAGCTCTCAAGGGGACCGCCACCTCCCCTCCACGCGCCTCTCTGGCATGTCAGTATTGCCTTTTCTGCTCGCTTAGCTGCAAGTGCCACCTTGTGTCATCCGACTTTGTCGGTTCGCAAGTGCCGAGCCGCAGTGTTTAGTGGGTGTCTTCGCTGCATGCTTGCAGCCACGCGACCAGCACAGCAATCCTTCTCAGTTCCATTGCATGCAAAACTACATTGCAAGAAGCGTCACTGTGAACAATCGCAGGCCCGAAGAAACAAGCGTCTGCACGATGAAGCTTGTCGCAGCCATGAGTGGTAGGACATAAGATGTACGGTCTATTGCCGCTGTTTTGGTTTTCAAGTGGTGCCCAAGTCCTAGTATGCAAGATTTGTTTTCGTTGCTTGCCGTTGCTTTGGTCTCGAAGAGGTGACCAAGTGCTAAGATGTACGATTTGTTGCCGTAGCTCTGTCTCGAAGTGGTGGTCTCGTAGTATTGCCCCGGTGCTAAGATGTATGGTTTGTTGCCGTTGCTTTTGGCTCGAAGTGGTGCCCCAATGCCAAGATGTACGTTTTGTTGTCCTAGCTTTGGTCTCAAAGTGGTGTCCCAATGTCAAGATGTACGAACTGTTGCCGTTGCTGTGGTTTCGAAGTGGTGCCCCAGTGCTAACATGTACGATTTGTTGCCGTTTGGCAATGCTGAGATGTGCGTTTTGTTGTCGTTGATTTGGTCTCGAAGTGGTGCCTTAATGTCCAGGTATACGATTCGCTACCGCTGCTTTGGTTTGGAAGTGGTGCGCAGATGCTAAGATGTACGATTTGTTGCCGTTGGTTTGGTTTCGAAGTGGTGCTGCAATGCTGAGATGTACGATTCGTTGCCGTTGCTTCGGTTTTGAAGTGGTGCCCCAATGCCAAGATCTACCGTTTGTTGCCGCTGCATTGATCTCGAAGTAGTGCCCCTTCTGCTAAGGAGTACGATTTGTTGCCGTTGCTTTGGTCTCGAGGTGGTGTGTCAGTGCTAAGATATACGATTTGTTGCCGTTGATTTGGTCTCGAAGTGGTGCCCCAACGCTAAGATGGACGATTTGTTGCCGTTGCTTTGATTTCAAAAAGGTTCCCCACTGCTTCTGGCTTGTTGCTGTTGCTTTGGTCTCGACATGGTGACCCAGTGCTAAGATGCACGATTTGTTGCCGGTGCTTTGGTCTCGAAGTGGTGTCCCAGTGCTAAGATGTACGATCTGTGGCTGTTGCTGTGGTCTCGAAGTGTCTTTGCAGTGATGTCCCAGTGCTAAGAAGTACGATTTGTTGCCGTTGCTTTGGTCCCAAAGTGCTGCCCCAGTGCTAAGAAATACGATTTGTTGCCGTTGCTTTGCTCTCGAAATGCTTTTGCTGTGATGCTTCAGTGCTAAGATGTACGATTTGCTATCGTTGCTTTGGTTTTGAAGTGGTAGCCCAATGCTAAGAATCACGACTGGCTGCCGCTGCTTTTGTCTGGAAGCGGTGCCCCAGTGCTAAGAAGCACGATTTGTTGCCGTT
>CAJNDT010000801.1:28710-96210 GCA_905221615.1 Symbiodinium sp. CCMP2592
CTCGAAGCGTGAAATAAACAATTCGCATTTCTGAACTATTCTACGCGGGAATACCATTAGCTATGAATATATATTCTTATGCTATTCGTAATAAATTCGTAGATCTACGAAAAGTAACCCGGAATATCTGTACGCGCTCCACAAACCCCGTACTTTCCGTACCAATCGATATTTTTCAATACATTTCGACTTCCTACAAACATTTAAATTTTTCAATATTCAAAACTTGATTTTACCCCTAAATAGAATGTGAGGCAGCGCTTACTCAACCATATTCTATAATATTTGCTACGCTATAATTTAAGAACAACCTGCATCAAACAACCGACTAAACTACATGTTACCGTATAGGACAAAGAAGACGCATGAATAACGGAGTATGCATTATTTGAATCACCAGTTGAGAAAAATATGCATGAATATTCTGTGATCATATTTGTTGTATAGTATGGAAAGTATTGAACGATTCTTGAAATTTTTAGTATTGATTGTGGTTTCATTCTTTGAATTAATATTTGAAAAACATTATTCGTCCAATATACATATGTGTGTTCGTTACAAATTTTCAGCCGTATTACTAAATTGAAATCGTGTTCCACCATTAGAAAATTAAAACAAACCTTTTGATCCCCACAATTGCGTGCGTAGCAAGAGATATCTAAGCATCGCGGCAAGCTTGTCGATTTTGTGTCAGTAATAGTGGTGTCATTTCATCTTTTTGGCGCACTGGGGTGTGGATTATTGATGCGACTTTGACTTTCGCAGGCATGAATCATTTCATCGCTTTGGCGCCCTGGGGTGCGGATTCTTGATGCGACTTTCACTTGCACAGGCATTACTGCTATTGCTGGTCCGTTTGCAACTGAAGGTTAGCGCTTATGTTCGCATCACCATACTCATCACCATGAACCCTAAACTGCCCTAAACCCTCATGTCATATGCTTCTTCCTTCCTCCTTTTGCAGCAGCTCAACGCACTTGCGGCGCAATCCCTGGTTCAACAACTCCAGCAAGCGAAGCAGGGTTTGACTGGCAAGACTGCGAAAGAGTTCACAAAGGGCCTCTGAGAACTGGAATAACTGGAATCTAGAATGTATTATTAGAATGTATTAAACTGCCAATCCCGCCCGAAGCCTAAGCTCAAAACAGTGCCGATGGCCAGCAACCAACCTCATCTTTCAACTCACATCGTGATTCCCAAGGCCTATAAAACCAAAGCATGAGTGATTAACCCGAATATGCAGGCTCCTCAGCCCCGCCTAAATCAACCCCAAGCCCAAGTCAGCATGCTCACAGCAGCACGAATCGCAAAACCCTAAACCCGAAGTCTTCTCCTAAAAGATATGAGTTAGTCAAAATGGGGGCCGATAGGCAATTACAGAAGAGCTTTGACTTCAGAGGCAGTCCTGTCCACACAAGGACCCTCGAACCTAAGGCTGAAGCCTGCGGGACAGATCCCGAACACAAAACTCCGAACTGCAAAACCACCCAGAAAACCTGAATCAAAACAAGGCAATGCAAGCCCCTCTGTCAGCACCTTGCAAAACACCCCAACGATAAACCCGTATTGGCTTTGAGGCCAAAACCCGAGCCCTTAATTCTGAGGTCCTGAAATCTGATGTGTCGCTGTCTTGGACTGAGCCTCTGTACAATGGGAATAGTGGCCCACTTCACCAGCCACTTTGCCTGTGGCCTGACCCCTGACCACAGGATGAAACCTGACGCACTAAACAAAGACAGGCAAAACTGTTGCAACCCCCTCAGAAGTTCTCCGAACACTTGGACAGAACTCTAACAGGAAAAGATTGGAATGCCTGAGGACAGCAGTGTTGCCCCTACAAGTAGTTGTAACTCTAATCGGAAAGCACTGCATGCGTCAGAACACCACACCTTTGAAGCCATCGAGCCTGGGAGCAGCTGAGTGGGTCAAGGGGCTTAGGGCGAGAGACTGCAAGCTCTGCCACTGCCACTGTATAGGGATATTACCACTGAAATCGACAAAAGGCCATAGCCACCTTTCTATCAACGATAGATGTCAGTTCTCCGATGCACAGCCGAGTCTTTTCGATGTCGGGGCTGGACGAGAAGCCGAAAAGCGACGGGGACGGGACGGGACATGGTACGCGACGGGAACCGGGACGAGACGACGACCAATTGGATGTCATGAAGTAGCTTTTCGGTAATCCTTTAATCCTTTGTGGAAGTCCAGGCCTGCAGCGTCCTACAACGACCACTAAGCTACTGCTACCACTGCTACTGCCACCACTGCCACGCTGACGACCACGACGACTCTGACGAGGACACTGCGACACTACGCCGCCCACACGACTACTACGACTATGACCACGACGAGACGATACGACAACTACGACTACTCTGGCTCCGGCTGCTCCTGCTCCTGCTCCTCTTTTGCTACTGCTGCTGCTACTGCTGCTGCCACCACCACCACCGCCGCCGCCGCTGCTGCTGCTGCTGCTCGTTCATCTTTCAACGTTTTGCTTGGCCGAGAGTGCCACGTGTTGAGCAGCGTGGAATTATATACATCATGTATCAGCTTTGTCTGCAGGCAAGATCAAACTCTTCCAAGATGACGAAGAGATGCCGATAGCCATAGCAATGAGCCCCGTCCATCCTTCTGCTGCGGGAAAGCAAACGGCTTGTCAAGTACTGTGCTTGCTAAGTAGAGCATCCACTGTCCATCCCAGCCCTGGCTTTGCGTGAATCTGCAACGTCTCCCTCAGCCGCTAGACCTCGACCTACGCACTGCTTCTTCGGCCCTTCACGCCTAGTCAGAAGTCGCCACGATCAACGCCGAAATGAGGTCGGGACTCCCAAAAATGTACCATCGAATTTCACGTGTACATAAACACGTATACATATACAGCGATTACATATACATATACAGTTCGGGGCGTCGGACCGACACAACAAGCCCTCAACCCTGGAGCACATTTCCACATCCCCAGAAGCCCCAGAGGCGAAGCCTGGAGCATCTTTCGGGATCCTGAGGGCGAGAGCTTTTAGCGGCTTTTGGACCATGGTATGCCGCAAACATGTTCCATGGTCACTAGGTTGCAACTTCCGAGGTGGGGGACCAAACATTCTACAATCTCTCCTCGCACATGATGCTATGTGAGTTGTTGCACTTCCTCGTACTTGTCCTGTTGCAATGCAGAGATTGCACATGCGCACAGGTCATGGAGTCAAAATCAAAAGGTTCTTGTCTAGCCCACTACAGTAAAGGCCCACAGGAGCCCAGACACCGCAAAGAGATGTATGACCCTAAACCTCAAAGCCTGAACCCTGAAGCCTAAACCATAAAGGCCAAGGTGGTTGAAGCTTCAACGTTCAAGCTTCGGACTTCTCCACCCCGAGCCCCTAAACCCAACCCCAAACCCAACCCCCCGAAACCCTAAACCCCAACTTCCTGCTCCTGAACCCCTCAACCCTAAAGCACAAGCCTCTTGTGCCCCGAGCTTCCCTGAAGAACCAGATCCTGGAAGCCTCAAAAGCCCAAGCTTTGAGGCGCAATCCCCTGCAACAGTCACCTTTTCAGGGGTTGAGCTTTTGCGGTTTGTCGCTTACGCTGCACAGATTTCGGATTTCAGGGCTCAGTGTTTAGAGTAGGTTGAAGGACTTTAGGGTCTTCAGGCTTAGCGTCCAGCCTTTATGGATTTGGAGCTTAGGTACGTGCGTAATGGTCGATACGACAATCACCTCAAGCAGAATCCGAAAGTCGGCCCACGACCCATCTTGCACCAATAAGCGACGTGGTCCTCCAGATCGCAAAGGGAGCGATGGTTGAGCTTCCCTGCCTCTTGCTTTAACAGGCATTCAGGGTTACAGGGTTGAAGGGTTTTGAGGATCTGATGGTGCGTTGACAGGTGTGTCGTAGAATGTGTTTGAGGGGTGAAAAGTGTCTCTGATTAGCTGCACAACTCATGGCCTGCGCTATGCGCTCTAATGGATCGCCTAGCGGGACTGTCGCTCACTGGTTCAGAGAAACAGGTTTTACTGAACAGTGTCATGCATAAGTTGGGATCGGGCTACAAGCACGTCTCGCCAAGTCTGTGTTGCATACGTGTTATCTCTGGTGTCTAGGGTGGAGCTGAAAGCCGTTATGTGACACCTTGGACACAACTCATTCAAATGAATCCCCTTGTCCAGGCCTCAAGGTAGAATCGGTGCCACATGGCTTCCGTGACAGAGTGCCAAAGATGTAATGTACAAATCGGAGGTGACAGACACCGAACATTAAATCCTAAACCCCTGACTTGGGCAGCTCTGATGCAGCTCGCCGTGTTGTACTCGTGCACTTTGCACCACGTTTGAGACACTTTGGCTCCGGTACGATTGAGAGTAAAGAGTCAGTGGTTAAGGCTTTGGGGTTGCGGTTCAGGGTTAAGCGACTGTAGGACTCAGGGATTTGGGACTCCCGCAAGACCGGCGCACAGGAAATGCTGCGCAACAAATGTCAGACATGACCTCTCCATTGCATGTGAAGGATGCTGGCTGGTCGAAGAGTACCCGCTCAGCTACTAAGCTTGTGTATTGGGCATGGAGGGTTTCCGGTCTCTGCAAAGACAGGCTTGACGTAGATCAAAGCCTTAATGGTGAGAATGGCACTTCGACACAGTGTAGTCTACCCACATCCTGTAATCCAACCCTATGGAACTCCGGCAAAAGTAAGATTCAATACCACCCGACATTGATACCGCCCGTCAAAAAAATGGACTTCAAAGGTAATCACGTTAAAAAGCCAGAAGGACATGCGGTCGAAGTAGACAAGTAATTATGCAACATGCATTTGGCATTTAGGGCTTTAGATGTTTAGGGCTTAGGCTTTTTTAGGATGTGGGGTTTGATTAGGGCACTGGCTAGCTTAGGGCTCGGTAGGCAACGACGTTAGTTGGTTTGGGTCCTCTTGCCGTAGACCCCAACCTGAACTTCACACTGAAAGCAGCAAGAGAAGTCCTCTGGCCCAGCGAAGGAATTCAAGGATGAAGGGTTCCCCACAAATCCACGCAAGCATCTACGACTACAATCTACCTAAATCCTGAACCCGTCAATGCCGTGAACGCCTCCACTGGAAACCCAACCTTGTCTTTTCTGAAGCCTGCGGCGTCCTGATGTATGAATTGAGAGCATTGTCCTGGTTCCCATCCGTGCCATAGATTGTCTCTAAAACTGCCGTTCAACCCGATACGTTAAACCGCGACCAAGATGCTCGTTTGTTGGCGTGAGGGAACCAGGCTGACATTCACTGCACCCTTCCCGCAGTGGGCGTGAATGGCAACTACCCCATAATAATTAGATTCGAGCCACGCTGGCCGGAGTATCCAGCGAAGAGCTCGAATACGGCTGCGTCCTGTACGCAGTTTGCAGATGCGGCGCTGCACCCTGCATTCGAGAGCCCATCTTCGCTAGTAAGTTAAGCAACTCCTCGTAGCTCCTCAAAACATCCCTCAACCCGAACTCCAAAACCCCAACCGAATCTGACGTCAAAGGAAGCGGTATTCAGGTTCTGATATGTTGATGCCTCCGGCTGGTGGGAGCCTTGTATCTACGGGCAGTTGAGAAGAGGTCAACTGCGATTTTGCATTACGATGTTTTGCGGTTTAAATGGCCTCTCCGGGAGGGCCCAGGCCATGTACCATACAGGATCTGCATGTCAAGGGTGTTTCCTGGACCGGTTCCCTTCAGGGCGCTACAAGGCTATTACGGGGTTCAGGGTTTTAAAGCTTGGGGTGTAGTGTGTATACTGTTGAGTGTACATGTAGGGCTTAGTGACGTTTAGTGTTGAAGTTTTCTGGTTTAGGGTACGACCAACCTGAAAGAACAGCAGCTGGACTGGAGGCTGTTGTGCTGATCGATGAACCCCCTTGTTTTGAGGTGTCTTGATACTCGGATCCCGAATGCAGTCGTTACTTGGGGAAGGTGTGGTCAGAAATCAAGCGTCTGCATTGAGGCTCTAACAACCCCATCGCACCCCAGGTCAGCCGACACTCCACGTAAGCAGGTCTCTCGAACCAGCAGGATTAGCGCTTCAGTGAGGCACTTAAAGCTTTCTGACTAGTTTCCAACGAACGTCAGATAAGGTGTCGCACCTAACTAATTTCTTGCGGCCTAGGGCTTGCTCATCTCTAGAAGAAGAGCAGCCGCCATGGCTGGGTCCGCCTCCAATGGCACAGGCATGCAGATTCCACCAAGACAAAGACCAGAGCACTGCGCAGAGGCTGATGACGGAGGGCTGTTCAATCTTCCGCTTGTTTAGATCTGTTAGGCAGGTGGGTTTCAGTGGACACATGAAAGGCACCCCACTAGTAACAGATCCTGACGGTCTAACACTCTGCACGCCTTGGCGGCGTTCTTGAGTCGCCTCATCGCCTGCATGGGTCGCTGCCGATCGTCTTTTGATATTCTGATTCGCGTGATACTGTTAACAGTCCTGGCGGATGGCACACAACACCTGTGAGTTGCGCAAAATGGCGATACCGTGATTGTGCAACCAGCTTTGAGGATCATTCACCACTTGTCCTCAGCGGCAGCAAGCCTTGCAGCCCCAGAAGGTCATACCTGTATGCTCCTTTGCTGCAAATTGCTGTAGGCAGACCACCGACCTGCTATGGCTGCTATGGTAAGCGGCATTGGTAAACAAACCAACGTCAGAGACACTGGCCCTGAACTGTTGAAATGCCGACGCTCTGAGCCCCTTCATAGACAAGACACGAACCGCAAAGTCAGTAGCCTAAGCTGCGCACACAAACCCCCAAACCCCAAGCCTCAAAGCTTCACCTGACCTGCTGAACCCTAAAAAGCCAGAATGACTGTTCTTCAATCTTCAATCCCTAAACCCTCATCCCCATAGTCTCTAACCGAAACTTAACCTTTTTGTTGACATGAACGCTAATCCGAAACCCCACCTCAATATCGGAGAGATTCACGGCCTCGGTGTCAACCTGTTCTGTGGGCGACGTGACAAGGGCACGGCTTCTTTTCGCAGCAGCCGGTTTAGGTTGGTTTGGTGGCTTAAGGTTCACGGTTCAAGGCTACGTATCTATGGCTCGTTTGTCAAGTTGACCTTAGGCATTTTTGAAAGAGGTCGTGTGTTCGGGATGAGGTCTGGGGCTTAGGGATCGAGAGGTTGGGGGGTTTGGCGGTTAGGGGTTTAGTGTTTAGGGTGTCTGAGGAGTTGTGGAAATGACGGCCACCTGGGAGGATCGGGGACCAAGTAAGCGAGGTGAGAAGTACCGCGCAACTTGGGGTTCAGGGCATAGGGCTCTAGGGTTATAAGATGCTTTAATAATCACTGGACTTGAGTATTCAGGGGGTACGCAAGCATGCAGAGAGCCATTTTGTTCACAGTTTAAAACCAGGTAACCATGCTATATAGTTGCCGCCTGCCGAGGTGAGCAAACACACCCTGCAGGACAAGACCCCAACCTCGGCTGTCATTGGGGCGGTGGTCGTCTCACCTGGCATCTGACTGTTTGCTTACTTGTGATTCACGTTGGTTTTGGGGATTAAGGTCAAAAGACTTGGCAAGGTATGCCCGACGCGAAGATTCATCAGAAAAAGTGCCTACCTTGCCACTGTACAATTAAACTCGGGCAGTCGATTTGTTTGCATCCGTTCAAGGGGTCTCGGTGTTCCGGAAATATCACCAAAAATTAGTAACTTATAAATATAAGACTTACAATGACTCCTTTTTGGGATTTCTCATTACCACACGCACCCCTCAGCCCTGAAAGCGAAACTTTAAACACTAGCATTAGTCTTCTCCCGGCTACCCGCTCCGCAAGCCAAAGAAGCACCACGGCAACGGCCCCGAACCGATTTCTGAAGTCCTAAACCCTTACACCGCGTACCCATGTCGTGTAACACATAGCTTGAAGCACGAAAGATGCTGTCAGGGTTTCTGTTCTACGTTGTTCTATCCTCTTACTGAAGCCTGTTGCAACATCATCAGGGCCCTTGTTCGCTCTCTGATGTCGTCGGTCCATTTCGCAAAAAAGCATGCTCACCTATCCGATTGACGACCAGCTGAAACTCCCAAAACCTGAAGCCATTCCAGTAAACCTTCCGGTATCGCGTAAAGGAACCTGTAAACCTCCCTAAAGTCCAATTCCTGCAACAAGCGGACCTTCACAGGGCTTGTCATGCAGGCCGAGGCGCGGCAGCCCCTCTCAACAAGAGGCTGTTTGATGCAGGTGCCGGGGGGTGTATACCGCGAACCGACCCAGGGGCCGCTTGAATCCGAGCTTTGCATTTCAAGGGCTAATAATTAGGTTCAGGGCGTCGTTTAGGGAAGACAGCTTTTGAAGTGGCCCCTGTTTGGCAAGCAGTTTCGAATTATGGTCACGCGTTCTCTAATTGGGTCGAATGCATCTCGGAATTCTCAGAAAGCCGAAGACACCGAGGAGCCAGACTTCTCAAGACTTCTCAATGTCAGGAACTTGCAGCGCCCCTTCATAAATCGAATCTGCAGAGCGCCCCAGAAGGGACCTCATGCCGGGGGTCCTGCCTACTTTTGTATCTGGTTTTCTTCGTGCTGGGAATTCAAGTCTCCCATGCACGAAAACTTAACGCTAAAAGCTCGGCAAGCATGCTCTTTCGAAGGAGTCCTGGGGACAGGCTCACCAAGCTGCGCGGCTCGGTAATGTTCCTGCTGTGGCAAGACGTATTTGTCTATCGTTGCTTCTTCATGAGCACACGTATACCGTATACCCATATGTATGTAGGACCTTTAGGGTCTATTTGGTAAGTCGCTTGGTTTACCTTTAAGCTTCTGAGATCAATCAGCTAGCTTGAAATTTCTGAAATTTTGAATTTTAGACAGATAGAATGCTGAATACCAGATTTCTAAATTCCAGAAAGAAAGAATTATAGAATTCTAGATCTCTACAATTCTAAATTTCAGAGATTGCAAAAGTCAAAAGGGACAAAACATAGAATTTTAGAACTTTAGAACCCAGTTTTAGATTTCGAGAATTTGAATATTTGGAAAACTTAGAAATTCTTGTGCACCTGAGGGCTGACTCGCAAAGTTTTCGAACCTTTACAAACTTTAGAACTCCTTGGATTTCTGAAATCTAGAATTCCAGAACTTACAATTTCCAAAAATGTAATCTGATTTTTCACCCTTTCAATTTTTCCAATTTCGGGAATTTAGAATTTTGGAACTCTATAATTAATCTGGAATTCTCGGTTTCTACAGTTAAAGAAAGATTTTAGACTTCTTGACTTAGAGATTCAGAAATTCAGAAATTTCAACATTTAAACGAGGAGCAACTTTAGAAATTTAGAATTCTTGACTTCTTTCTCGAATTCTAGATTTCTAGAATTTCTCAAATTTCTAGACTTTAGAAATTCCTGTTCATCTGAAGGCAGACTCGCAAAGTTTGCGAATCTTTCCAGATTTTAAAATTTCTTGAAATCTAGAAATCCAGAATTCAAATATCTAAAATTCTGAAATTGTTCCCTTGAAAAATGGGAGGGATGCTGGGCAAGGTATAGGAGTGAGCGGAGCCAGGGTGGTTGAGTGGGCGATCCGCAACAAGAGGGAGAGGTAGACTGCAGTAGGAGTGGGAAGTAAGGGGAAGGGATCGAGGGGGGCGCGTGTGGCGTGTGGTGGGCAAGGGGGTACAAGGGTGCTAAAAGAGCTAGGTGCTACTTCAGGACGTCAGGGTTCTGAGGCATACACACAATTTTAGGACTGTACCGACTCTGATAGCTGTCTAGCTAAAACACCCGCAACTCAGCCTCCCCAAACCCTCAGCTGAGGACCTCACAGCTATCTATGTGGACAAATAAACAACAGATTGCTATATGCGCGGAACTAAACAAGTAACACATGTATGCATGTGCACATCTATGCGGCTCATGCTCAACAGAACAAAACCCCGAACGCTGACCCCGCTGCGACTCAGTCCTGCTCGTTTAACTCCAGACGGGACTTCTCCAAGAGCGTTACGTCCTCCAAGCGTTTGAGGGATTCAGGGTGTAGGGTTGGGTCTTGGACTTTGCCAAGAGACGGTTTAGTCGGATTTAAACGGCTGCAGGATCCCGAGCCTCGAGTTTAGAAGCCAGAACAGAGTCTAGTATTTCAGGCTGGTTTAGCCTTTCAGGGCTTAGTGCGTTTACGGGTTAGGGCTTAGGGTCTCTAGAGGACTTGTGGGGTCTGCAGAAGTTTATGGGCTTACGGCTTGGGGTTTGCAGACATCCAGTAGGGCTTGCGAAGGAACGCACTGAACACTGCATCATTCCACTGGAATCCGCAGAAGTTCAGTGGTTTGGGGCTTTGGTTTTACGGACATCCACTGGGGATTGGAAAAAAGCGCTCTTCACCATTCCATAACATCTGGGCCCAGGGAGGAACGAGTGACCACTAACAACATAATAAGCGGCATGTACCCACTGGACCTACTTCGGACGAATCAAGCGCCTGACCTTGAGCTGTTATAGTCCCATATGAAAGCCACAAAACCCAAAGAAATGGCGGAGTAGTCCTCTGGAATCAGGCCACCACCACGCGACCCCTTGTCGCCGTCTTCTCCTGAAGAGATGGGTTTTGCGCGCACTTTGGGTGGGCTGCTGCACACACACTTCCTGTATGTCCTGCGAGCCTCTAAAAATCACCGAACCAAACAGATGCGCGGGGAAAATGTAGCTTTACATCTAACTGGAGGTCTGCTTCGAGTTCCCCCTAAGGGTCCATGTGCCCAAATATTATATACATTGGCCCCAATGCACCTTCTCCCTTAAGGCCAAAGCATATACTATTTGGGTACATGGACCCTTAGGGTTCGGGAATCGCGGGTGGACTGTCAGGAGCCTGACGCCCTCACAAGTTTCATCGCCGATACCCGGAGCAAACCAGGAGATCCTTTTGGCTTCGTCTAGAATCACACTACGGGGAGTGTCGAAACGTGTTACTCGTAGTCTTCTTGCCACATGGGTACCGCTAGTCACGGATGTAACAAATGCATCCCTAAACCCTAGACCCCAATATCTTAAACTGCTTGCTACCGTTGTAAGCAGAATCGCCGTTTGTAACCAACCGCACAACCCTGACATGGAGCCAAGAAACCCCAAAACTCTCACTCTAGACTCTCCGGACTCCACAATGAGTTCAGGTGGGTTTGTAAGGTCCATAACACTGACACATTAAGCTAAATTTCTAGACCCGCTATAGATGCAGGGCCCCGATGCTTCAAAATGCGGGTGTCTCTGAACCTTTAACACCGAAGTGACGTAACCCCGCCCACCTCCTAAACCCTAAACAGAGTGGATCCACCTCCCCAAGGGTAGGCGCCCGCACCATAGCCGGGGCCGCCTCCGTAGCCTTTTCCGTAACCTTATAGGATTTGGTTCGGCGCTTGGGTTTCCAGGTCGTCGGCTCATGGGTTGGGTGTCAGGCTCTTTGTTTCTAAGATGACGAATCCAAACCCACATGAACACATCGGCTCGTTCAGGAGTATTGGACCATCGCTGTCACTATACTTGGGCTTATGAACACTAAAATCTCGACAAAAACATTAGTTTTGGGTTCTTTCGTGTCTAATTTTGGTCTCTGCGAATCTTCACTTGGATGCATGCTACATGTTTCTGGATATGCCGAGCCTTTTGTTTCAGTGTCTGACATGGAGTGCTGCACTCTGATTTCGGATTTTCAGGGATTTTGAGAAAATGAAGCCTAAGGATCCAATCCTTTCGAATCGGACCCCAAAACCACAATCCGGACCGTCCCAACCGCCATGTGCTCGGTGCCTATAAGAAAAACTTCAGCAGGCCGGAAGGCGAAAGAAGCTTGCAGTGTCTCAATCTCGCTCTCTCTCTCTCTCTCTCTCTCTTTGTCCCTCGCTCCCTACATACGAATGCATGTCTCTCTGCACGACTACATCTTTATATCTATTGTGTACTCGTGTATCTCTACCGCACTCGCCTTGCTATGCCAGGATGTGTAGATCCACGCGCAACGAAGTTCGGATCATAGGAGCTGGCGCCGCCGATCGGGGCACTGCAGCCGCGGTAGCCGCAGCCTTTGCCGCCCCCGTAGTCGTCCTCAGGCAAGACTTGCGGTCAAGTAGTCTCATGCCACAGGCTCTTGCGTGCATCAGCAATCGACAAGCCGTAAGTCCTGAGACTAAAATAAACAACTCAAGCCATCTGTACACCAACTGAGTACGTCATGTCGAAGCAAACTTAAACCGGCTCTTGGAAGCCACACTAAAGTCCATGGGGGTGTCGGTGATCGTCGGGCCAAACACATGATTCGACACCGTCACGGCGGTTCTTCTTAAGATGCGGAAATTCGAAAATGGTCTAGGAATTCGTGCGTAGGCTTGGACCAAAGAGGTTTGGGCTCGGGGTTTGCCGTTTACTGCAGCCGGGAGATTCCGCGGAACGCACCTGATTAGGGTTCAACTGGGGTCTAGGGTTTTGACTATCAAACTTTATCTTTCTAGGACTTTACACCATAAACTCTAGCAGCTCTAGTAGAACAAGAACCAAATAATGAGTAAGATTTTCCTTCATAAAATGTGTGTGTACATATTATGTACATGTACACATACCATCTACTTTCACAGACACCCAACCCCCTATACCATCGATTCGGACCCTGGACCTTTCGGCATCCCCCAAAGAATGAACCCGGCCTTGCCACGTCCGTAGATGGTTTCACAGAGGCTGCCGCCCGACTTGCCGCCACCGTAGCCACCGCCATAGCCACCACCTCCGCCCAAACAGAAGGTACAGTCGAAAATGACGCCGATCGAGACTGTAGGGGTAAGGGTCAGGTTGCTCTCTCCATCTTAGGGGGAGGAGCTTGCAAAGGCTTGATGATTGTTCGCTGAGGGCATGTAGTTTAAGAACCGATTTAAAAAGCCTGTATAAGCATTGGCTGATATGTCCACACAGCCCCGATATGAAAATCGGTGCCTGTAACCGCTGTGTAGACGGAGCACATATAAGCAATCTGAACTTGATCCTGAACTTTTACCGCAGGTCTACTTGACAATTTTCCCGGCCCTCCACAGCGGCTTAGACCCTCAGGATTAGAAGTGGGACGCGGATTTGGGCTTTGATTTGGCTTCGATTCCAGTGACCCCAGAAAGTTGGAACATAGACTAGGGATGCTGAAGCCGGGATTACCGTAAGAGCATGAGGACAAGGTCTGGATCCTACATGTGAGGGTCTCGAACAGAAGCAAACCCGCAACTAGTTGACTATTGCTTGTCGGCGAGATCGCAAAAGAGCTTGTGAGCGCTGCGAATGATTGAGATGTCTGTGGGCTTCAAGTTTTCTCATTTTTCCTGGCGCTGCTCTACTAATCTGCTGGGATCCTTCACATTATAGAGCTGGTTGCCTGTTCTTTGCTACTAGTACTACTCGCTACTCCTAGTAAACGCGTACCACTCTCCTCTACTACTCCTGCGTCTGCTATTGGAACCACTTCTCCGGCCACCTCTACTGCCGCTGCTTTGATCCACCTCGGTTCGGTGATCCTAGCAGAGCCCGTAGGGTCCAAGTACCCAACAGGTACAACTTGGTAAGGCGTTTGCATTTGTAAAACCCTACTGTTTGGATACTTGGACCCTTCCTACTTGTCCAGCTTTCCAAGGGCGTCAATAGTTAACCCTTGACCCTTGGGACCATTCAAGGAATACAGTACCCCAAACATGTTCAAGGTTATCTACACACCTCCTAGGCCTTTGGGCATTCAAACCCTGAAGCCGAAGCCCCTGATTCTTCGAAGTGTTGGCCTCCTGCAAAGCCTCTGCCCTTGCCGAAGGTACCTCCGCCTTCGGCATGCGGCACGTATCCTGCCGAAGCTGGGCGCTTGTTCAGGGATCTAGTTTAAGTTTCCAGAAGAGGGGCATGTAGTCTGTGGTGCATATTCCATAATATGAACCTACAGTAAACAATAGGCTATAGGGCTTCTTTATTACGGTAGCTTTACAAACTAAATCCTTGGCAAGAACCCAGGAAGGGCAGCGCAGTGGGTGCGCTTTGCAGGTTTACCCTTGCACTCATGCGGGGCTCTCAGGGCTTGAGGGCTCTAAGTTCGATGCTACCAAAACCGCAGCCAAAAAAAGGCATTCCGCATGCAAGAGTTCAAATCGAAGCTCTGCCCCAAAGCCCCCAAAAAAGACTAAGCCGCATGCACCCCGGAGCCCTGCAATTCCTCGCGAGATGGTGGCCGCGACCTGGATCCATCAAGCTTTGAGGTCAGGGCTGTAAGAGCTTCGCACTTTCCGTTTTGAGGTTCGGCAAAAAAAGCCTGGGACGATGTCTGGCCGACTTGAAGGCACATGACATGGCCATGCTACGCCCGAAACCCGAGGAGTAGCTGCGGCCGCTAAGTCCAACCCTAAAGGTTTCTGAGCGCCAGTTTAGGTTTAGGGTTCAGGGTCTCGGGTTTTTGTGGATGCTTGGGACAAGACTATGGGAGATCAGCCGGGTATTATTGGATGTCAGCAAGCTCGCAGCCCAAAGTTACCACAGGGGCCTCAGCAAACTACTATGGGGCTTCGGGCCGGGGGGGTGCTCTATTTTGAAGTGCAGATGTGTAGGGGCGGCTGTAGGTTGCACGACTACAAACTGTCAGGCTTCTAGATCAATATGAAGCCTCAACCCTACCAGGGCCCCCCAAATGCCCTTCAAGATGGATGGTAGGATAGAGGGTCATTGAGTGATTTAGGTGAAACCTCTTAACCCTAAGGCCTAAATCCCTACTTCCAATCTCTCTTAATTACGGAATAGGGTTTCGGGTTCCATAATCGGGTCCCTAAGAAGATTTAAGCCATTTAAGGTATACTGCGCAAACTGTATACTGTATTATGCTCTTTAAATAAAGGAGCTTGGACGGCCTGGGGCCCTGTCCGGGCTATGAAGTTTTGTCCTTCAAACGCTAAACCGTTTTTGCATCAGGATTCACTCAAGCGCCTGAACCCTACATCCGTAAATCCTATAAACCCTAAATCCCCAAAGCCTAAACTCTAAAACCCTAAAGCCTTAGTCCCTAAACAGCCCCAGAGCCCCCTTAACCCTAAAACACCCTGGTGCCCTTCTCAGTTGCTCAAGGCGCATAGTTCGAGGGATCCCGAATCTCCGTGTGCTTTTCTGCCACCGCCTGCGCCGGCGAAGGTTTAGGGTTCAGGAGGCCCAGGGGGTTTAGCCCAGGGGGTTTAGGGCATAGGGTTCCAGTTTAGGCTTTAGGCAGCCTACCGGGTTTAGGGCTTAGGTTTCCGGTGCAGGGTCCAGTCGGACATTCGCCAGTGTCAGCCATCAGGACTGCTGCCTGCTCAAAGCTTAAAAACCCAGGCGACGAGCTGCGGGTTCAGCAGGACTCGTTGATAGCATCCAATTTAGTTACATCCCAGCAATTGTTTGCAACCAGGCTGCATGTACATGGGCAATTGTCAAAATTATGGTCCCTTCTTGGGTACCCTAAATATTAGGTGCCGTATTATTTTAACAGAAAGGTACGCTGTGGGGGCCCAGTTTTTCCATGCATAGGTTTTTGGCATTGTTGTCCATTTCTGTTGTAGAGTTTTCTCTTTACAATTTCATCAACAGTCTACTTGTTGACAAGTAAAGCATCGTGCCTTAGATAGCATGCTTTGCGTCCTGTTCATTAGAGTTCTGAGGTTCAGATAGCTGGGAAGCCCTGTGGGGGGTGGGGGGGGGGGGGCAAAAAAACAAATCTTGGAATTGCAGACTTCCTTTCTTTTTTTTTTTTTTCCCCCCCCCCCCCCCCCCCGCACCCTCCGGGCTTCCCATCTGTCTGAAGCACCTTGGATCTTAGCACAGACAGTCTGTAGTCGCGGTTGCTCACTGCTACCACACACTAGAAGCTTTAGAAGAACTCGTGTTTTTAATTATAACAGTAACAAAAAAATCAGTTCCCTTATATGTTACCTTTGAGCTTTCGCGTGTGCAATCCTATTACGGACATTGCGTAGCTATAGCTCATGTTGTAGTGCTTCCCTATATCCTTATACTTTCAGTGTTCTTTGTGAGCAGTGGACTTTTGTGTAATGGCATCTCGTTATGCTGCGATAATGCTTACTACATATGTCCGAACATTATGAACGACATGGACAAGATAGCAACTTCAATATGTACCTATGCATTGTCTTCATTAAATATATTTGTTTTGATATGTTGGGTTATAATTGCAAACAATGACGCTCGCACAGGTCGCAACCTCAGCGACTACGCAGTGCGACAGTCAGCGATCTGTTTTGTGGTTTCTGCTAAGACGTTGTAGGTTTGTATGTGTAGGCATACTGGCACGTTGACGTAGGCTCGTGACACAAGAACATGTACATTTTAGGTTTCTGCGGGCATGTTGTAGACACATGTCACGAGAGCATCCGAAGCATTTGATGTACGACAGCGGCAGCTAGATACGTATATTATGGCCCGAACTCAGTGTGCGTCGTGCCTCCGATGGGGCAAGGACAGGTGTGTGTGTGCAAAGAACAATGCGACGAAGGCGATGCCCAAATCAAGAACAACAGCGGTGGCGAAGGTTGCATCAAAGAGCAAGCCTAAAGCTTCGCCGCAGTCGAAGGTTGCACCAAAGAGAAAGACAAGAGCTTTGCCGCAGTTAGCTTCTACCTCGAGAGCAAGCAATACCAAGCCAAAGGAGAGTAAGCTGGAGTTGGCGCTGGCCTTGGAGGTTGCGAAGGTCAAGCGCCTAGAGCTTGAAGCAGAAAAGAAGCAACGTAAAGAAGCCCGCGCAATGCAACAACGCACTGAGCAGCGCCAGAGCGCACGCTTCGGTAGGTGGCACACTAACTTTTCCCGCTCCTGGGCACAGTCCTCCAAAGGAGGATGGTGGCACAGGAACACTAGCTACTCAAACTGGAACCAGAAGAGCAAGGCCACTAGGGAGGAATCCCCGCCACATGGCTTGCACCCCGAAGAGGCCAGTTTGAGTGAGCAAAATTTTGGTGCGAACTAGTCGTTGCGCTCGCGTAGGTACAAAGCAGTTTGGTAAAGCCTACACGCGACCCACCTTTGCAGGTAGCACAAGACAGCGAAAAGTCCTTTGCAAGTCCGCAATAAAACGCGTATTTATTGCCGCTTCTGGCTTTCCGCCAACCTTTTTTTTTCTCAGCTTTTTTTCCTTTGTCATGTCGTTCTACTCTGTCCCTGTCTCCTTTGTCCCCCTGTCCCCCTGTCCCCTTGTCCCCCTGTCCCCTTGTCCCCTTGTCCCGTTGTTGACGATGTCTCTGCCACTACCCCGCATGCAGACGGCATGCCGAGTCCTTAGGCTCTATGCCTAGGATTTTAGGTCTTTGTCTTTGTCCTGCCTATACGTCCAGTTGTCAAATCGTGTGTTATGAGTGTGTGTGTGTGTGTTCGCATGACAAAAAAAATATTCCGCATATGACCATGCCATGGGAGGGGACAGAGTACTGATGTCGACAATGCTCCAAAAGAGAGCTGGTATTCCAGTGAAGTACAAATGCAAGAGCTCGCATTGCCCATGTCATGTTGACCTGAAGACCACATGCTCTGTGTTGCATGTTACTATGCTGTCGCATACTGTCCTTCTGCGCTGAGGTCTGGAGCTCAGCCTACTGACTGCGCAGGGAACGCCAGCCTCGTTGGTAATTACTATGAACTTTGCTAGCTAAAATCCCTAGAAAACACTGTAAATATGGGGCCCCCAGGGCGTTCCACCCTCCAGAATTAAAGACCCAAAGAGGGACACTAATTTTAACAACCATCCACATGCGCAGTAAGCTCATCATGGTTGGACCACGGGCGACCGAATCTGAAGTTTAGGGTTAGGAGGTTAGTGGGGTCTAGGGTTTTTTGGGTCTGGGGTTCAGGGGCTACCTGGACCCTAAAGAACCTACCTTTTTGGGGTTCCTTGCTATGTTTTTCTTTATATACGTCCTTAATAGGGTAGGTTATTCGAGGTTAAAGTAAACCCTAAGGTTAAGGTTCAAGGTCTGTGTTGAGGCTTTAGAAGGATTGGGGTTCCGGGTTTAGGGTCGACAGCACGGGCGTACCGAGGACTGCCAGCAGCCTTTTTCGCAGGGTCCCTCTAACTTAATCCCTTACTCAGCATCATAGTAGTAGTAGTAGTAGTAGTAGTAGTAGTAGTAGTAGTAGTAGTAGTAGTAGTAGTAGTGTATGAACAACAGGGGAAAGGCAGACAAAGATCGTTGATGGGAGGGCTCAGGCTTGGGGGTTTCGGATGTTGTTTTGGGATTCAGGGTTGGGCTTAGGGTTTGGTCCATAGCATTCAGAGTCGAGCTTTGACACAAGTTTAGTTTAGGGTTCGTAGTTTTCAATCACCGAAGTGCGTTCTTTACGCCTGTGCCATGCCGTATTCGACGTTCTTTTTGAAGGTGAAGCCATGAATGTGCAAGGCTAGGGCCAACTTAGGACATCTTAGAGCACATTGTTTCCCACCCACCCAGCTGATGTGGGACACAGGGTTTATGGCTCAGGTTGAACTTTGGGAGAGACAGGATTCAGGGCTGTCGGTTCAAGGTTGGGGCTTCGAAGCTTCCACCTCGACTCTTGGCATTCAGGGTGTAGGTTCGGTGTAGGCTTTGGGGAGGTTGTGCGAGAATGACAGCTGCACCCCCGACAGCCTCGAAGGAGCCCTACCGTCACAGACAGAAACCGGAATTCTACAACTCAGGCCATAAACCACTCCACATGCATGACGCACATCGGATCCTACAGCCACAAGACCCTGAACACTGTAAAGAGCACTGCTCATGACAGTGTCAGGCTCTGCTGCTGTGCTACTGCAAGGACTCCTGCTGCGGCCAATTCATACCGCAGCCATAGTCTTAATTGTCACTTTGTGGACATGAAACAGTATGGCCCTTCATACTGGCCAAACAACTGCACAGCATATCATCGTCAAGACGAGCTTCATCAGCACCAGTGCATTGCATCACATCCGCCATATCCAAATCCATCGCGTCAAGTTGCACCCCTCTCCTGGCTGACCTCAGCAGCAGAATGAGCAACAACGACAACAAAACCACCATCGTCAACAAAAAACGTATTCCTGTTCATCATCAAAGTCACCGTCATCATCATCGTCGTCATCATCGTCATCATCATCAACATCATCATCACCGTCACCATCAACATCACCATCATCACCATGCTCAGCAGCATCAGGATCATACTGACAATCATCGCAATCACCAATATCATCATCATTATCTTCATCGCCCCATATAGAATTAGTCAGCACAATGACCACCACCACCACCACCACCACCACCATCATCATCATCATCATCATCACCGTCATCATCAGCATCATCAGCAGCATCATCATCATCATCGTCATCGTCGCCGTCAACAGCACATCCTACTCGCTTGCACATGCGCACACATCTTGCGACAATGAGCTGAAGACGGCATTAGATCAGGCCCTTCAAGCTGCTGGTGATGAAGCTCTGTGTCAGCTACTCCATGACTCCAGTCTGGGGTGCAAAAAAGGGGATAAAGTATGTATGATATGTGAAACTCAGCCAGGATTGCAGGAAGCAGTACGACATAGTCCGACGGGGCTCCTACAGCAGAGAGGCAGCATCAAAGGAATGTGCACAAGCAGTGGTCATCAAAATATCTCATGCATGCGATGACGGCACCGTCAGCAAGGCCTGCCGTCTTACCCATGCGGCGGCATATATTCGCTTGAGATGTTTCATAAGGCGCTCGGAACTATAGAGGCTACGCAGGGTAGGTGATGTCCGCCTCGCCTGTTGGAGACTTTCCATCTCCTCCGTCAACTCCATAGAAACTCTAAAGCCGTCAAACCCAAAGGCGGAAAACCCGAAAACCCTAAACAATTCAATATGGATAGTCCTCAAACCCCAAAAATCTTACCGCCAAAGTCTGCAAATTCTCACCCCTCGGAAACCCGTTGCTTTCGGGAACCCTTACGGGAGTCGTTGAAGGATTTCTGAAGGGAACCTTGAGGCCCGAAACCCAAAAGCCTGAAACCTAAATCCCAACTCCTAAACCCAAAACACCGAAACTTTAAATCCAAAACCCAAAAACAACCTTCAGGGACTCGTACGGGAACCCCTGAAGTTCTGAAGCAACCCTTTCCGGGAACCCTAAACCCTAAACCGGAAAGGGAAGCCTTCAGAGGCTTCTTTTAAAGGGGACCCTTTACAAGGCTCTCTTAAAGGGAACCCCCTGTTGAAGGCAGCCCCCCCGGCCGCCTTCACAGCCTCGTCCGATAAGGATAGCCCTCTTGCCTCGGCCTTCTGCCTACCTCCAAAGGCTGGGATTCGTTAGGGTTTAGGGCGTTTAGGGTGTAGGGTCCTCCAAAGCCAAGGACTCGTCATGCCTTTCAGGGCTTCCCACTTCAGGGTTCCTTTTGAACAGTTCTCTTAAGCGTTCCCGAACTTCCTTTAAAGCTTCTGTTGAGGGCTTCCTTCAAGCATTCCCGGGCTTTGATTTAGAGCGGTTTCAAGGTTTAGGGTTTCGGCGCTCACAACTTGTACAGTTTGGGCGGCGAGGCATGTGCTAATGAGTCGGCGGAGTGAGTTGAGGGCTTTGGGGTTTGCAAAGAGTTCCCTGAAAGGGCTCGGCAGCAGTACGAGGTTTTGCCTGCAACGGTGGACGTAAGGTTATTGGGATTTGGGGCTCGGGGCTTTGGGGTCTTGCAGGTTTAGAGTTTGCGCAGTTTAGGGTGTAGGGCTTATTGCGAAAGGTCTAAAACTAATACAAACACGAAGACCGCTACTCAAAACAATAGCAATACTAAGATTAAACTTTCACTCATGTGGCGCGTGTCTGGCTTTGCTTCTGTGCGTCTGAGAACACACAGACCTGTCAGCTGCCTCAGATTGCTTCGACGGTGTCGCTGTAAATCGACAACAAGGCAAGGCAAGGGTTTCCTGGATTAACAGATTAACATCGAAACCTTTAAGTCTGTGGGTTTTAGGAGGGGGTAGCATAGATATGTAAATGCATCTCTCGCCCCTGCCCTCACACATACGCATCTGCATGTATGAGTACAGATGCACACATGGCAACCATCTGACATCCATCCACCCATCCATCCATCCATCCATCCGTTCATCCGTTCATTCATTCATCCATCCATCCATCTGTCGATCTACGTGCGGATGTGTCCACCCCCTGCCTTTGTGTAAGGTAGGGACCTTCATAATTCGACTACTGTTGGGGATGCGGGTCATATTCTAATTATACTCAGGAACCTGTGGGCCTTTTGGGTTCTGACACTCTCCGCCAGCTGCGGCGGGGACCGTTGACACGTGCGACAGCCAACGGATAATGAGTGTGGATTCCCGGAGCACTGTTGCCTTAGGCCAGAAATTACCAGCGTGGGGAATCAATATGATATGAAATGTGTCTCAAATTGAACCTTCAACACCCATAAGCATGCCAGTGCATGGCTGTTGTAGATCTACGAGTACTGCTGAACCCTCTAAACACTAAAGCCCCCAAACACCCCAAACCCCCAACAACGCCCTCAAAAACCCCCTCACCTCCTCCTCCACCCCAACCCAGGTGCCTTTCGTGTGGATCGGCGCCTGAGCCGCGGCCTCGTGGGATCCCCGCCCCCGCCCTGCAGCTCCATCGGCCCGCCGGTGGGTGCCTCTGGCAGTGTCGGCTTTTTCCGGGATTCCTGTTTTGGCTATGCATCTCTCGCTCGCTCTCGCTCTCGCTCTCGCTCTCTGTCTCTGTGTGTGTGTGTGTCTCTGTCTCTCTCTCTCCCTGCCTGCCTACCTACCTACATGGTTTGTTTGTACTTTTCTCTGCCTCTTTGTTGACGTGCTTCTTCAGAAAGGCCTCTCTCCATCTAGTACGACTATAATCGCGATCCCTAGGCGACGCTATTGCCGATTCTTCAAACTCCCATAGTAACCCCCATACTTGGGAAATCATGGGACTTAGTATACGGTCGTAATTATAAGTATCTTAATTCGGGTTCTAAGTAGATATAACTGATATAACTATAGTTACCTTACTTATGACCCTATTTGCTAAGGCTGCTAAGTCCCCTCATCCTCCAAGTGATGCTCAGGACGCCCCAGCCACGAGGATTTGCCGGGTTCAAAGTCTGGGATCTGGGAGAGGGTTGCAGCCAGGCTTAAAGTCTAAGCCTAGGGCACAGGGCTAGGGTTTGACGGTGTCGCTGTCTAAGGCTTTGGCGTCTGACGGGGCTTCAGAATACGGGATACAGGGCCGCAATATGAGCGCTGTTGCTCCTCTTGTTTCAGGCACCTCGGTCGTTCTGACTGAAATACTGCTGAACCTAGAGATTCGGAGAGAAGCATCACAAAAAAAAGTTCACTATGCACCCCAAGGGCTGCCCGGCGCCGGAGGCTTACGGTTTAGGCTTTAGGGTTTCGGGTTTATGGACGACCAACCTGTTGACCTGTTCTAGGGTGCAGTACTTTAGGCTTCTTTCTTGAAACGGAAAACAGTCTATGTGACGTCCATCCTTGCATTTTCTCGGCAACCACCCACATCGCCGTAAATCCTGCCCCGGAGCTTCAAAGCTACACCAGCAGACTCGCGACTTAAGCGTGAAAACAGCACTATACTGTTTGAGTTCACACTGGAACCATGCGCATCGAAACTCGTGCCACAAACTTGCCCACAAGCTGTCCCTTGAGGAGCAATGTGCTTGAACAAGCTATGCTAATGTTTGCCACAACATGAACCAAGGCATTACTAAGCCCTTAGGCTTCCAATGTGTACCTGTGCTGTTGACCAAGCTAAATACTACCTCAACCCGTTCAGAATATAAATATGTGGCCTATATGGGTAGTTGTCAAAACTAGGGTCCCTTTTTGGGTACCCGAAATATGAGGTGGCATATCATATTGTGGGCCCAAAAAAGGGCCAACTTTGCCAACCACCCATATAGCTTAACAACCCACTTGAAACCCGATGCCTCTACTCTAACAACTGAACCCTACGGCCTGCTTAGGGTTAGGGTGCAGGCTTCAGGGCCTAAGACGCTGCACAGTTTGCCCCGAAACAACCCGAAATGTGAAACTGCAAGGCCTTTTCCGGGGCCGGAGGAGACCGTGCCGGCTTGTGGGACATACCTGGGTAGTATAACATTTGTTGATTTGAATAGGGTCGTGGGGTACATTATGCAATGATTGTAACACGAGCATTGCTAAATGTTCAGGCTTCTATATCAGGTTGAACCTTAAAGTACGAACTCTTCGTAAGGATTTGGGGTAAGGCCTATTGTGGGTACCGTTTCAAGGCTAGCTGTACGCGGTCGTGTTCCTTAACCTTAAACCCTAAATCCTACACCTAAATCCTACACCCTAAACCCACTCTACCAATAGAAATTTAAACTCTAATGGGCAAGGCTGGGATCGTCGTGAGCAAGCTTCGTGGGCAAGGTTGGGATCGTCGTGGGCAAGGCTGGAATCTTCGCGGGGAAAGTTTGGAACTTCGTGGGCAAGGCAGAAATCTTCGTGGGCAAGGCCAAAGTCTTCGTGGGCAGGACCGAGGTGGGTTGGGGATATTCTGGACAAATGGGCTGGAACTTCGTGGGCAGGGCTGAAGCTGGAAATTCGGCTGGAGTTTGTCGGCTGCAAATTCGCGGGCAAGGATGAAACTTAGGTTCTAGGGTGGGTTGGGGATGTTACAGTCGACAGGGCCAGCAACGAAGAGGCGAAACATTCGCGCAAGTAGTCGACAACGCCAGCAACAAAGAGGCGAAACATGCGCGCAAGTAGACGGCAGGGTCAACAACAAAGAGGTGAAGCATTCGCGCAAGTAGGCGACAAGGCCAGCAACAAAGAGGCGAAACATTCGCGCAAGTAGTCGACAGGGCCAGCAACAAAGAGGTGAAACATTCGTGCAGGTAGTCGACAGGGCCAGCAACAAAGAGGCGAAGCATTCGCGCAAGTAGTCGAAAGGGCCAACAACAAAGAGGCGAAACATTCGCGCGGGTAGGCGACAGGGCCAGCAACAAAGAGGCGAAACATTCGCCTAAGTAGTCGACAGGGCCAGCAACAAAGAGGCGAAGCGTTCGCGCAAGTAGTCGACAGGGCCAGCAACAAAGAGGCGAAGCATTCGCGCAAGTAGTCGAAAGGGCCAACAACAAAGAGGCGAAACATTCGCGCGGGTAGGCGACAGGGCCAGCAACAAAGAGGCGAAACATTCGCCTAAGTAGTCGACAGGGCCAGCAACAAAGAGGCGAAACGTTCGCGCAAGTAGTCGACAGGGCCAGCAACGAAGAGGCGAAACATTCGCGCAAGTAGTCGACAGGGCCAGCAACAAAGAGGCGAAACATTCGCGCAGGTAGGCGACAAGGCCAGCAACAACGAGGCGAAACGTTCGCGCAAGTAGTCGACAGCAACAGCGAAGCATTCGTGCAAGTAGGCGACAGGGCCAGCAACAAAGAGGCGAAACATTCGCGCAAGTGAACGACAGGGCCAACAACAAAGAGGTGAAGCACTCGCGCAAGTAGGCGACAAGGCCAGCAACAAAGAGGCGAAACATTCGCGCAAGTAGTCGACAGGGCCAGCAACAAAGAGGTGAAACATTCGTGCAAGTAGTCGACAAAGCCAGCAACAAAGAGGCGAAACATTTGCCTAAGTAGTCGACAGGGCCAGCAACAAAGAGGCGAAACATTCGCCTAAGTAGTCGACAGGGCCAGCAACAAAAAGGCGAAACATTCGCGCAAGTAGGCGACAGGGCCAGCAACAAAGAGGCGAAACATTCGCGCAAGTAGGCAACAGGGCCAGCAACAAAGAGGCGAAACATTCGTGCAGGTAGGCGACAGGGCCAGCAACAAAGAGGCGAAACATTCGCGCAAGTAGTCGCCAGGGCCAGCAAGAAAGAGGCGAAACATTCGCGCAGGTAGGCGACAGGGCCAGCAACAAAGAGGCGAAACATTCGGTCGACAGGGCCAGCAACAAAGAGGCGAAACATTCGCGCAGGTAGGCGACAAGGCCAGCAACAAAGAGGCGAAACAGTCGCGCAAGTAGTCGACAACAACAGCGAAACATTCGTGCAAGTAGTCGACAGGGCCAGCAACAAAGAGGCGAAACATTCGCGCAGGTAAGCGACAGGGCCAGCAACAAAGATGCGAAACATTCCGGCAAGTAGTCGACAGGGCCAGCAACAAAGAGGCGAAGCATTCGCGCAAGTAGCCGACAGGGCCAACAACAAAGAGGCGAGACATTCGCGCAAGTAGGCGACAGGGCCAGATTGGAAGCGAAACACTCACGCAAGTAGTCGACAGGGCGAGCAACAAAGAGGTGAAACATTTGCGCAAGTACTCATTCGCGCAAGTAGGCGGCAGGGCCAGCAACAAAGAGGCGGAACATTCGTGCAGGGAGGCGACAGGGCCAGCAACGAAGAGGCGAAACATTCGCGCAAGTAGTCGACAGGGCCAGCAACAAAGAGGCGAAACATTCGCGCAAGCAGTCGACAGGGCCAGCAACAAAGAGGCGAAACATTCGTGCAAGTAGTCGACAGGGCCAGCAACGAAGAGGAGAAACATTCGCGCAAGTAGTCGCCAGGGCCAGCAAAAAAGATGCGAAACATTCGCGCAAGTAGGCGACAGGGCCAGATTGGAAGCGAAACACTCGCGCAAGTAGTCGACAGGGCCAGCAACAAAGAGGCGAAACATTTGCGCAAGTAGGCGACAGGGCCAACAAGGAAACAGGCGAAACAGTCGCGCACGTAGTCGACAGGGCGAAACGTTCGCGCAAGTATCAGGGCCAGCAGAAAAGAGGCGAAACATTCGCGCAAGTAGTCGACAGGGCCAGCAACAAAGAAGCGAAACATGCGCGCAAGTAGTCGACAGGGCCAGCAACAAAGAGGCGAAGCATTCGCGCAAGTAGTCGACAGGGCCAGCAACAAAGAGGCGAAACATTCGCGCAAGTAGGCAACAGGGCCAGCAACAAAGAGGCGAAACATTCGCGCAAGTAGGCGACAGGGCCAGCAACAAAGAGGCGAAACATTCGCGCAAGTAGTCGCCAGGGCCAGCAAGAAAGAGGCGAAACATTCGCGCTGGTAGGCGACAAGGCCAGCAACAAAGAGGCGAAACCGTCGCGCAAGTAGTCGACAGGGCCAGCAACAAAGAGGCGAAGCATTCGCGCAAGTAGTCGACAGGACCAGCAACAAAGAGGCGAGACATTCGCGCAAGTAGGCGACAGGGCCCGCAAAAAGAGGCGAAACATTCGCTCAAGTAGTCGACAGGGCCAGCAACAAAGAGGCGAAACATTCGCGCAAGTAGTCGAAAGAGCAAACAACAAAGAGGCGAAACATTCGCGCAAGTTCGCGCAGGTAGGCGACAGGGCCAGCAACAAAGAGGCGAAACAGTCGCGCAAGTAGTCGACAGGGCCAGCAACAAAGAGGCGAAGCATTCGCGCAAGTAGCCGACAGGGCCAGCAACAAAGAGGCGAAACATTGTGCAAGTAGCGACAGGGCCCGCAACAAAGAGGCGAAACATTCGCTCAAGTAGTCCACAAAACAGCAACCAAGACGCGAAAGATTCGCGCAAGTAGGCGACAGGTTCAGCAACAAAGATTCTTAAGGCAGTTATAAGTGGGGTTTCAATTTAGGGCAAGTGTAGTTGTAGCCCATGTTGGGGGACTTGGACTTACAGCCCCACTTAGAACTACCTAGAAACCTCCAAGTACACCCTCGAAGCCCTGCATCTCAAACCTCCTTAACCCCAAACCGCAAAACAACCAGATACCCTCGGTCCTAAACAAGCCCAACCCTCAAACAACATCTTGCAAGCCGGTGGCCCAGGCTTCACCGTCGTGCAAATGTACTTCGTGGGATCCTGCAGTTTAGTGTGTGTGCTTGTGTGTGTCATTTATGAGGGGTTAGGCTTTAAAGGCTTTACGGAAGGATCTTGTTTGAGGCTGGAGATAACCTCACAGAGCCTTTTGGGTTCTCTCGTGCCGTTTGACCAACGGGACATTCTTCCGGCTACATCAAGGACTTCGTGTCCGAGGTTGAAAGTTCCAAGCATCACAGGTTTGAGGTTGGGTTTCAGGCTTAAGGTTTGCGGTTCAGCTCCCGGCGTATGCATCAAGAACTTGTTAGGCGTGGAAAGATGATGCAAGCCCCAGAAGGTTAAAGACTACCTACCCATGCCCCGAAGGCCCTGGATCATGGCTCTCAAGCCGCACGCAGCTTTACAAGCTGACGACTCTTTGGGTTTCACGTTGAAGCTTCTTTGTTCGGCGGTGTTTCAAACTTACTTCCCAGGGCATGTCGGGCAGAGGCGTCAACTTGAAACGGGCATTGCGTGTGTCCGCGAGAGCACAACCGACGGGTCGAGTCGCAGGAATCTAAACCAAAAACCTTTCAATATGGCAACTCTTGCATTGATTAGGGATGTGGTGTAGGCTTCAGGTATTCTTCTGAAGAAACAGCGGCAAGTCCTACACCGACCATAAGGCTGCCGGATCAAAAACACAAAATAGGATCAGTTTAAAACAAGGGCGGGTGAAAGAGAGTAGGGCGTTTGCACATATAGCACAAGCTTAGCTAGTTATAATAAGGAGCCCTATGGAATTGCACGAAAAGTGATCCAGGCTTCTATGTATATAGGGACGCGTCCGGAAGAGTCTTACTGGCTCTGCAAGCTTCAATTTTCGGGCAGTTTCCCAAATTAGGGTAATTAGGGTCCCTTAAAACGTGATGGCGTCCTGATGAAAAAGGACCCTAAAAGGGACCTTAATCTAGAACTAGTAGCTACGCGTGAGGGAGTCATAGCTTCGATGCTCCAGAGTTGCTGCTAGGGCTTAGGGTATGGAGTTCAGGTGCAGAGGAACCATCTGGGACGATGAGGAACCCAGCGAACCATGCATCTACCTGTTTACATGCCGCCTGCCTGGCCAGAATGGATTCCTTTTTGCATGGCATCCAAAACCATTACTAGCGCTGCTAACGACTATCGATACTACCCGCCTCGCTATATCTGTTTGTTTTCTTTGCCCGCCGGGGGTGCAGACACGCCGAGCAAGGCTAGTTCGTCGGCTTACTGAAACCTCCGATCTTGCATCTGCGTGGACCCCGACCGAACGTATTTTTAGCGATATCCACGGGCACCCCTAGCAACCCTGATGCTTTCCGCTGCCCTTTTCTCCAAACTCCAACCACCCCTCCACCCACCCCTGGAACCCAAACCAGGAACTCTAAACCCAACAGAAAGGCAGCAAAGCTCAAAGGCTCCATTGGTGGGCTGAAGCTAGGTAGGGTAACCAGTGGATATTAGTCCCAAGTAAAGGCCCTTTTCCAAGAGATCCTCTAGCCATTAGTCTAACCTGAACACCCACGATTAAGCACCTTCATGCCATGTTAAAGGTCTAAGCCTTCATCCCGACCTCTTGAGGCCTTCGAGCAATACAGAGGCCTTTCAAATTAGAACAGGGTTTTGTGGTATGTTCTACTACAGTGATAACAAAGGAACCCCAAAACAGTATTGGTAGCTTTGTAGGCACCGATATTACCTACCTTCCTAGACCCAGAAACTACCCGCGAGTGTACCCGACTATTTATTATTCAGGACCATCACAGCCCTTTTCGAAGTCCTCCTGGCCTTTTGGACCTCCAACTCAGCCCCCACCACCCGAACCCGAAACATTAAACCCGGAGCCATAAACTTTAAACCCCAAACCCTAAACCCCAACCAAAAACCCTAAAGCAAAAACTTGAAACCCCAAGCCCCAAACCCCAACCCCCCCTAGGCCTTCAAAGAGCCGCCCTGAAACTTCCGCTGTGTAGCCTTGAGCAGCTCCTTAGTGGCCAAACTCCGGGTTCAAAGCTTAGCCGGTTTAGGGTCGAGAGGTTTGGGGTTTAGGGTTTGGGGGTTTTGGGTTGAAGGGTTTAGGATTGAGAGAGTTTATGGTTTTGGGGTTTATGGGTTTTGGGCTTAAGGGTTCGGGTGGCAACCAGCACCCGTAGTCATAGTCTCCAATGGTAGTTCTTTTGTGGGGGGTACCCCATAGGAGCCTGACTATAACATCTGTTACACCGAAGAAAGAACTACAGTCTCGACAAAAGGTACTGCCTTACTCAACTTACGCTCTTTCGTGCCGACTGAGCAACATTCGGTCTTGGGGTTTCAGGCGATAGTACATGCGGAGTCATTGCCAGGACGACCTGACGAACAAAAACACAAGGGGCAACATCTACCTGGGCTGTGCAAGTTCCGAAATCCAACACGAAGCTTATGGCATGCTGGTGTCTTCCAGTCTTCCAACAACTACGGGACATCCTGTCGAACTGTGCCGCGGGCGGCCCTCTACCCAAACCCACTACCACAAAGCGAACTGCAATAAGTTTGAGCGAAAACACCTGGAACTCCCTCAAAGAAAATGCGAATTCTACTGATGCGTGGGGTGCATTCTCCAAGCGGCCAAGGCATGGGCATAGGGCAAGCTTTCAAGGGCAGAGACAGCCTCCAAACAAGGTAGCCGAATCACATGCAAGAGTTTGGCAACTGCAGAATATTGGAAATTCGTGCAAGTCCTTGAACTGATAAAACCAAATTGAACCGTAACACCTAAGCTCTAAAAACTCCTCAGCCCAAATTGCATCTTTGAACTACCTGCTATGCACCACCCTTCAAAGTTTCCCGGAAGGTTTCTGCGGCCACTGCAAGCTTTACCCGGTAGGGTTTCAGGGTTTAGTAGTTGGGGCGAAGGTTTTAGAGCTCGGCCTGGAGACGGCTGACAACGCATGGCGTGAGCCTTACCGGGGGTTGAGTTGCTTGTGTATGGCTTTAAGCTCACAACTTTAGCACATGGGTTTCGGGTGTTACGGCCGTCGCTTTGTTGAAATTGCGAATTCACTGGTCAGAAGTGTGCGTCCGCTGTGGGGCGGGATATGCGTCATTCGGAACCCAAGCCCAGCCAAGCCAAAATCAATGAGGAGGCTACGGTTTAGGGTTTAAGGTTTCAAAACGACACTTTCGCACTCTAGGTCATGCGGCTGCACAAGAGGGAGGCTCGCTGATGGTTCCAAGGCCTGAAACCCAAACCTTTGACCTCGACTGAGGGTTCAGGGCTTGGGATGTTTTGCCTCCTACATCGCGAGGACGAGCCCGTATAGTAGGGGGCTTAAGTTTTTTTTGTATTTTCTCCGTCTGCGTGCAGGCTCGGGAACTCGTTGTTACGAGAAGCTGGGGTATGACCACTTTAGTCACGCCAAAACAGAAGGTGCCGCATGTGTCACCCTGCAAATGACCTTCAGCACCGCCGTGATCCATCTCGTCAAGCCGTGTACCCTCCCTCCTCAGTCACGGCTTTCTGAGCCGGACGTCCTTATCTCCAAGACCTCCATCTCTTGCCGATGGCTCTCTGGGGAGCCTTGCCTCCGGCAGTGCCACATCCTCGGACACTCCCACAGTGACGAGCCCAGGTAGCCTCGCCCAGTTGGTCACTCCAAACGACTCTATCTCCAGCATCGCTCCTTTCGCCACGTTTCCGCTGGCCATAGATCGCCTCGAAAGTCCCCGCTCGCAGCGGATCGCACCGAACCTGGGTTCCCCACATCACTGTCATCAAGGGCAAGCTGGGCCTGCATCAGTCCGCCCACCTCGGAACCATGGGTCGCCATGATGCCTTCCATAGTCCATTCCCGGCGCTTCCACGCTGCGTGGAGCGCTTCGTACTCCTCGAACGTGAATTGGGACTGCACCCACTGTCAAATGGTCAACCGGATCCACATGACCCACCCCCGCCGCCAAGCCCTCCACGTCGGCCATCTGCGCCAAGTCCATGCCACGAGCTGGCTCCGAGCCACTGGCAGCTTCAATAATAATCACACATCGTCTCTTCGGCGGGGGGCTCTCCATAGCTTCGCACAAGACGTCATCTTCCCACCGTTGAAACGAGGCGGCTTCGCGCTGTAGGTGAATGGCCTCTTCCTGCGCGTAAAGAGCGAGCTGGTGGTCGGCATACTCCTGGTTTCCGGTGTTGTTCATCCCTTTGCTCTCTGTCGCGTTGTAGGCGCCACTGAAGCTTTTCCGCAGCCAGTCGCTCGATCTCCGCATCCCTGCCATCGCTCGGGACATGGGGCTCCACCATCAGCTCCGTTGTGCTGCAAACTCCCGGGAAGAAGAAACTGAGTTGATTGGACCACGACGTCAGCCGTGCCCCATCCTCGTAGCACCCCCCCAGCCAGTAGTTGGTCCAGCCATTCTATTTCCTGACCCGAAACTCTAACCCTTGCCAAGCTCTGCGCTCCAGGTCCACAAAACCAGTTCCTGTTGAAGTGTCAGAAGTGCCCTAGTCCATCGTTTGGGGATAGTGTCCCGCCCGTCGCGGTGCACGAAGGTCTCATTGAGCCCGTTGCCATCCGCCTCGTCCTCCGGGATTTCCACATCGACGTCGACGGGCTCCTCCCCTCCCTCGCGAACCGCCGCCAGCCCGCCCGCGACATGAAGTGTTTGTGCGAGTTCTGCCATAAGGAAGTGCGCCGCCGTAACGATGGCCATCATGGAGATTGCTCGGTTTGCGGCACTCATAGGTTCATGAAACGAGCCTATTTCCCGAAGCGTAGACAAAGGTAAAAAGGAGTCCGGAACCAAGCTGCGAGAATTGTCGCAAAAGGTCCGGTCGAAGAGAATGTGCTGCCACGGCCCCACAACCACCGAGGGAGTCATGGGTGCTTGAACGTCGGGAATGCCTGTTCGGGGGTTTCCTCCCTGATGCTGACTCTGCACCACATACCCCGCTGTTGTAGAACCTATCCTCGGTCACGTCCCATCCCATGACGACTTGTTGGGCGAGCTTTCCTGAGTCGCCGTTCCGTTTGCTGCCTTCTATCCGCAATCCTTGCCTCCCGCCTCGGGTGCGTTTTGCGGCCTCCTCGCCACACCCCGTCGGAGGCCCGCGTGGAGGTCGTGCACCCTCCTGCTCGGAGAGGCCCCAGCGGATAGACTCGAAGTCGTAGATCACGTCGGAATGGCCCGCCTGAGTCGAAGGCAAGCAGACTACGGAACGCCTGGCACCGAGGAGCAAGTAGGGATCCCAGCTGGCTTGAGCCAAAATGGCTACGGGTTTAAGGTTTCGGCGGACAATCCCGGCGAGGCATTAAGGTTGAGGGTTTAGGGTTCTGTACGCCCCTGGCCCTAGGAGGCTCCGCGTGGCTTAGCAAATTATGGAAGAGTTTCAGGCAGCATGCAACCCAAGTGTCGACAGAGCATGCTGACAGGATCCTTAATACAAGCACCCTAGCCCTTGCCCAAAGCCCCAAACCCTAAACCCCTGAACATCTAAACCCCATAGCCCTAAACCCCTAAACCCCAAAGCCTTAAACCCCTAAACCCTAAACCCCCAAACCCGAAACCCGAAACCCCAAAAACCCTCAACCCCCGATCATGACCTCTGGGCCCAGCTCCAGCCCTAGCCGGTTCACTTCACCCAGCAGCGACATGGCGTCAGAACCCCTAGACATGATCGCTGCGAAGGGAACTACGCCAGGAAACTCCAGATACTTCGATACATGCAGCGGTAAATATCCATATTAAAGCATGTAGCTGGGAGCTACAACTATCCTACGCAGCCGCATCTTTCGGGCCAGAATCCCTTCAACATCTGACCCCAAAGCTCCCCAAACACCTGTCGTTTGAGAGCTGCATGTCTGAGTCGGGTGCGAGCACCAAGGTCAGGTCTACGCAGAGCTGGGGCTCAGCGGCTTACGACAGGCTTTTGCTGGCTGTTAGATGTAGTGTCATGCGGGTTCTGTAAAAAAAACCTAGGAGCTATATGGAACCGGGCAGTGCGGTCTTCTAGGGGTTGCTAGAAAGAGGGTCACTTTTGGAAGCAAGCTTCGACCAGGTGCAGCTCTGAAAAGCCCTCTGAAACCTTAGGCTTTGAGGAATGGAAAAGGTCCTAAGAACTACTCGTCGGCAGTTCTGAAAATTCGAATCCCTCTTCTAAGGCTGCCGTAACTCTAGCGAACACCCTAAAAACCCTGTGACCCCCTGTACAGCCCTACAAAACTAAAGTTCAGAAAAGCGAGGAATCTCCTTCGGAGCTTTGGAGATAATATGGAATGGCTGGTCGCTCCGATTGAAAGTTCGCTCGGATTGAAGGTTGAGTGCTACAAGAAGGGGCTCTGTAAAGGTTCTATATCCCAGACGGCCCAAGTGCCCAGATAGTAAGCTTCCAGGTCCCGAATTTCATTCTCGGAATGGTTTTGGGTAAGGGCTCTTATACGGGAATTCCCGATAATCGTACCCTAAATAGTAGGATCCTTATTATAAGGACCCAAAATAAGGTACCCCTAGTTTTCGGAAACTCCTAGCTTCCATAAGCAGAAGCAGGATGGCACGTGCGGGGAAACAAGCTCTTTTCTCGCATCCAGAACTCTCTCGCGTCAGTGAATTAATGATGGATATTAGTGAGTTACTGTTGGTGACAAAAATCCGGCAGTACCTCAAGGACCCTAAACTATGGGAGGTAAAGCATATGTCTGTCCTGATTATGGGTAATGCAGGCATTTGATCATCAATCGTAGTGATCGGTGAGTGGTATTCTGGTATTCCCTACTCGGATGCGCAAGCAATTCACATGAAGTCGATTTGTGCAAGAACCCAACAAGCCAAAGGCGATGTACCCAGGGCATGCTCCCAGATGTGGCAGTATCATTTTCGATTGCTATGTTGAGTCCCTGGCTCCTGGGGTGAGAGAAAGAAAGGACTTCAAGACTTTCGCCAACGTCTAACCGCCAAAACCAAAAGCGCAATATCTGGGCCCACGACAAAGAAACTGCAGCGCACACACAGACACCCTCGATCTTAACCTCCTTATCTTCGCTTGTGCAACTGAGCTGTCAAGAATTCCACTTGAGGCCTGAACCCTCAACCGCAGGAACCGTAAAGCTTGCGTATGGGCAGTTCTTTACATTTGGGTCCCCAAACAAGTACGCCACACTGATATCAAGGTACCCTGACTGAGAGAACTACCAATGTCTAGAAACGCCCACCACCAAACCTTCTGCTTGAAGCAGCTGCCACCCCTCTACGTGAAAACTGCATCCAGCTTCTACTCGAGAACCGTGCAACCCACCCAGGGCCCAACCTTGATAACGTAGGAGCCTTAATGATTAGAAAAGGGCTTTGGTGTGTAGTATAATTAATACTAAAAGCGTAGCAAGACACCAGAAAAACAGTATTGGTTTAATTATTTCCCTAGATTCGCTCTATAGGCATCCTGCAACAGAAGCGGAAGTTGTCTATAGGACTTAGTGTATAGGGTTCAGTGAACCCTTAACCCTAAACCCTCCAAGAAACTTGAAACCCGCATCCCACAGATCTCGCCAGCTTGAACATGTTTCAGAGGCTTTCGACGATTTTGATTTCAGGCACTCTGACATCGACAGCTTCGGCTTTAGGGTTAGATTTACCCTGAGCTCCATGTACTTATACGGTAGATACTTTGGTCTGACAGTAGTGACTATATGGGATTTTTAGGGCCAACGTATATACTTTTTACATACATGGAGCCTTACATTCAGGCTACGCTAAGCTACCAAAACCTACTTGTTTGTCGGGCCCCTATAATAATTCTGTAGGTTATGGTAGTTTAAGGTACAGCTGTTGCGCCACACCACGAGCCAAGAGATGAATGCCACAGGGGCGGCTTTATGCAGCAAGGAGCTGGCGGTCGCAGCTTTTGGAGGGTTAACGCCTAGGGGCCTGGGAGAATTCGAACAAGGTTTCGGGAGAATTCGAACAAGGTTTCTGGATGATTCGGATAAGGTTTCTGGATGATTCGAATAAGGTTTCGGGATATGCTCCAGTATAGTGTTCAAGAGCCGCCCTTCAACAATGTGTCAGTATGTGGATTAAGGGAACCCCGAAGCCGACTTGAGAGCCAAGGGTAAGAAGCCCAACAAAGCGTCAACCTCGAGAAAACCACATAATGTATAGAGATAACGGGTGATATACAGCTGATTGTTTACTCAAACCTCAATACTACGAGTTTGGGATTCAGGGGCTCTAGCGCCTCCATACTCGAGGCTAAGGTTGCATAGGGCTTATGTCTGAGTTGCACCTGACACCTTACCCTTGCCCCCTATGCGCAGGGCTTGAGCTTGCTGTTTAAACTGCGAGGCCCCCCCGTTCCAATTTTGAGCTGCAAGGCACCCTAGGCTTACGGTTTAGGGCTCAGGAGTAGTCGAAAAAAATAGCTGTGACCGTGGCTCAGAGGTTTAGCCGCTCGCGTGGAGGTCTCAGGATGTCAGGATGTTGTCGGTCGCCTGAGCTGCAGGGCCCCTAAATCCTAAACCTCAAACCCTAAGCGTTATAAACCAGAACCTAGCTAAGCTTGAAAAAAACACACCAGGCCCCCAAGGTCGCCCCGTAAGTGTTTAAAGTTTAAGGTATACCTGGACCCTTAAAGAACCGACCTTTGGAGGGTTCCTTGTTATGGTTTCTTGATATATGGACTTCAAAAGGTAGGTTATTTGGGGTTACGGTAGGAGTGGTCTTTGCCAACAATGTGCCAACAGCAACCCTGGAATTGGGTGCAAGGCTGACAAGAACTGAAGCTGATTCCACCACCAGCAGGCTGGGATGGTCTAGAGGAACGAATGCTAAGCATGTAGCCGGTGCATCAAACACTTGCAGAGAGTTTGTATCTACAAAGCCTTCCAGCGGCCCCTGAAGAACCCCTGAGCATCCTCGCATAGTGAACCCTTCTAGGCCCTTACAGTACCCTGTTTCGAATCGTCAAAGAACGGTGTAAAGCCTGTATAGAAGCCATGTCAAGCTCTCAATGTGCCCTTGAAGAACATTTAAAGGAACCGTACCGAACCCTTACGGAATCTAAAGAACCATTACAACGTCGTTATAGAGCCCTTACGGACCATCCAAAAGAACCCCTACAACAAGAAACCCGAGGCATTAAAGGAATCTTCATAGGAGCTACCTATGTTATCCCTCAAATACTGCACCCATACAATGCCAGTCTATGATGCAGCTACTGTTACGTGCCTCACATGTCCATATTCTAAATGCTACTCAGCTGTCACCGAGTGGGGCAGTCTAATCCATTTACCCTTAAACCCTGAACCCCTGGCCCCTCAACCCTTAACCCCGAACCGTCCAGCCTTCCGCATCTGCTCGTTGAGGTCTGCAATTCCTTTCGGACTCAAACAGGGTTTAGGGCTTAGCAGGATTTAGAGTTTGGGGTAGGCATCTATAGGAGGTCTATGAGGGGCTCTATGTACGGTAGCAGAAGGTGTCTATTGTAATTTGATCGGAGGTTGATAGGTGCTTTTTCTGAAGCCCCTTTGCCGTCTTGGCTGATGTTCACGCTGGGCTCTTGTTACGGAAGAGGGGCTACGGCGTAGGGTTCAGGATCGGTTCCAAAGTGCAAATGACTTTGCCTCCCAGCAGTCAGCTGTCCCATCCATTCGGGCGTTCATTCATCACTCAAACGATGGCAAAGGAGTCCAAGACTTATTTAGGTATTAGGGCTTTGAAGGTTTCAGGTTGAAGGTGTTGCGTTTCAGGGACTCGGGATGCCATGGATTCGGGCCTCCGGCGGGGTGAAGGGTTGTAGGTTTTGGGGGTCAGGGCTTGAGGGTTTCGGACCTTAGGGTGTTCAGGTTCGGGCAATGCATACACGGTGTGAAGCTTGAAGCTGGCAGATGTTCTCTTGTGGTCGTCTGAAGCTAGGAGCTTGGACTGCAAGGTAGCGACTTTCCGGGCTGAAGTTGAAGCCAACTGCGATTGAAACTCAGAAAAGCAAGGATTTTCGGGCTTGTCCACACCATGACCCGGCAATACAAATCATGCCCATGCTGCTCTTAGAAGCAACACTCAATCCGAATCCAAATTTGTTCACATAAAGCCGAGCAGCATGAAGGCACGGAAGAAGCCCACGTAGTAAAGGCAAGCGAGGGCCGCTTCGCACATGCCGGCAAAGCGCGAATTACGATCGAGGGTAGTCTGGGGCTTGAGGGGAAGTTCAGGAAGTATGGTGTCAGCGTAGAATTTAGCGTTCCCGATACGGCTTCGAACAAAGCCTAGGATGTGTCGCGCTGTCGGAGTTGTGGCTTCGGGTCTGGGGCCCGAAGGCCCAGTATGAAATTTCTGTCTTCTGACTGTTTGTGAATTCCGAAGTTTGGGGCTTTCCACCGTGCCGCTCAGGACAAGTACGACTGTATCCCTGCGAACCAAGCACTGCAGATGCAGACCCGCGTGCAGTTACAGAATAGGGCTTTGCACCCAGCACAGAACTTGTGCACATGGTTAAACCTGTGTTTGCGGCTTCGTCGATGGGCACGTTGAAGCAATGAGGCTGCTCGGGGTTGGCTCATGGGCGTCACAAAAACAGAGGCGGAGGATACAGAAGTCTTACACATGAGTTGCCATATCCTCTTCCATTATCGCCAGCCGCAATTATCAGTACCATCTCAATGAAACTCGGATACATGCTGCTTGAGCAGACATGCGCAATGGCTCCAGCTTTGTGGAGCCAGCATCGTATGGACGGGGGCTTGTGTGGAACGCCACATGCTTTGCAAGTTCCCGTCGCGTGTGCCTGCCAACCTCATCGAGGCATGTTTTGCAGCAGTCACAGTCGGCAAATGGTCAGACATGTCTGGCGATCGCCGTAGACTATGTACAAAGTGCCGGAAGCCTGCCGGCTGGACGTAGCCATGTAGGCTGAAAAAGGTTCTTGGATGTGCTGATTCCAAGGGCAGTGCCACCTTCTGTGATGCCAAATCTCTCACAGGTCTGGAAAAAGACTTGAAACAGCACACCCGAATTTCTGCCGGATCCGTTGCCAGACGTCTACCGGCACACAACAGCACAGGGGAGCAGAAGACTCAGGGAAAATTTGCTTCGAGGTTCAGCGGTGAATGCTGCTGTTTCTCTAGCTATCTGCTACAGCTCGCGGTTGCCCCTGGCCCTAGCTTGGAAGAAAACCTCTTCCAATCGATATAGAACGAAGGATCACAACTAAAAACGAAGAGATCCGCCCGCATGGACCCCGGAGTTTCAATATCCCCCCCAATATCGAGGACTGCTGTTGTCATGTTCATGCTTCTGGGCATCTGTAGGCTGGAACTGCTGTTAGCTGTGGCTTCTGCTTACTACGCCCGCCGTGCCCGTCTCAGCCAATGGCGAGCGAGGTGTTCCTGGCAAAGGAAAATCCGCGGATTGCGGTGCCGCCCACATGCCTGACCCTGCAACAGACGAGCCTGATAGAGCGCTGCCACCTGCAGCACCCAAAAGGACGACGGCAGCCGTATACATACAGTTCGGAGAAGTCTCAACTACGGCATGCCACACACTGGCACTATGCACGACTCGCTCAACCAAATCCCTTCGGGCGAAACAATGCACTACTTCTGCACCTGCACAAGACTGTAGGTATTGTCACTGAATCAGGCAGGCGGCTTGATCTGTTTCGCGTGGCGCCTCTGGGCGTACTACACGGTACCTTGGCCCAATTGCTTCGATCAGGGCAGGCCTTTACAGTACCTTTATGGATGCATGCTTAAGCCATTGCCATTGCCCCCTGCCGTGGCTGACGGATGATGTTGCGTTCACGTGGGGGCTTCAGCTTCGTCAAGACCCAAAGCGTTGGAGTTCGAAATGCTGTTGACATACTGATGCTTGCCATGATCGGCATCGTAGTTGTCAATTGTGATGCCGGTGCTTTCGTTGTGGCTGCCGTGGCTGCTACATGGAGTCCTGTTCGTATGATGAAGAGAGGTCAATAATGGTGATGATGACGATGCTGATGGCGGTGACGATGCTGCTTATTACTAGCATCAAATATCCGTCGAACCTCAGACCGCTAGTTCACTGATTGTGGCGCTTGTCGTTTATAGCTTCTATCATCCCAGGTCCCGGGGTGTATCCCAGGGCTGGTTTTGGGGCTCTTTGAAGGAACAGTTACCGTAGCGAGAACAGGAGAACAATGAAGAAAGACTGGGTACCAGGAATGTAAGATGGGCTTTGATGGCAGACACGCCAAATCTACGGTCTCTCATCGGCAAGCCGGGCAGCCCAGCAAGGCAAGCCTTTACAGTCCCCTCCTGGATGCAGGCCCCTTCGGAATGTGTGCAAAGGAGAGAGCGGGACCGGAAAAAGGAAGACGTCGGCAACCACGAGGACGAGAAACGTCCGACGAGGAAAGGCTCTTGAAAACCGTGATCACAACAACACAACAGCAAATGGGGCTGCGGCTCGCAGGGAAAGATCTGCATCCAGCCTGGCAAGCATCGGCCCCAGACATTCAGGCTTTGAAGGGGCCAAAAGGCCTTAAAGGATCGTCGGGTTCCACCATCGCTATCCTCACTATCGTCAGCATTCCATAGTAAGTTGATGTTGCGTTTTCACGCATGGTTCAGGCCTCTTCGCTATTATCCTCTTCTCTACACCCTGGCAAAGAGAACCCCCTAACCCTCAAGCCCCAAACAGCTAGACCGTCTTGAAACCGACCCCCGAAACCTTTCTGAAACTCCAAACCAAAACCCTGCCTGCGATGGGCAGGATCTTCAAGGCTACCAGGGCATTGGGGATGTCGCAGAAGTTCAGGTCCTCAGCTTGGGAACCAGGTGGTTTGAACCTTCACAGGCTTTTCGGGTTTATAAGGACGTTTCGGATCTTGGGGATGTAGGATCTGGATCGCAAGCCTGGTCAGCTGAGAACTTCGACAACAAAGCCACAAGTGCGACAGTACGATGCCATGAAACTGGTAGGAAAGTAGCGTGCGGCGGCGTCGTGGCCATAATCGTGGAGGAGACGGTAGTGCGGCGCAACAGCAAAACACACACACACACCAAGAACATTCGACAGTCAACTTCCTACGAGACAACAACTGCGCTCAAGACCCAAGAGCCGGTGCAAACGCCATGTGGTATGTCCTGGAAAGTTCCACGGAATGGTACAGTGTGCTCGAAAACCAGACACCGCAAACGACAAACAAGGGTCGTCATTGCCAGATCCCTTCTGTAAACGCGAAATACTGGGCACAACATGAAGAATGCAACGTGAGCGATACACCAGAACCCAACAAACTAGCACAGGAACTAGAATTCTATCAATCATCTTAGGTCTCCAGTAGTTCTAATCCTAGAATTGGAGAAGCATTCAACCCTCCAGTTACATCAACTTGCCCATCATCAATGGGTACGGGATGCATGCGAGAGTCTAGAGCACGATCTGTCACCACTATAGCCAAAGAGTAAATACAAGCAGCTGATGATATTGATCACAGTCGGTCTACAGCATCTAGAAACCAAGGCGAGATTCCCTGACGAACACCGACTGAGTTCACGCACTGAGCGATACTTGGTGGATGACGTGTAGGAGACAAGATCAGCACGTGATGTCAGCAGTGATAGTAAGGACAAAAACTGTCAAAATTACGCGTGGCCACAAACCCTTACTAACCAATGTGCGTGTACCAACTTACCGTCTCATAGCATCACTGCCCGCAAGCCACGATCGCGCAGATGCCTCCCCCCTTTTTGTCGATCTCTTGGGTGATGTGGCCTCGGACGCGGCCATAGGATTTACAAAGTGTGATGTGAAAGTTCAGATGCTACTCGTTTTGAGCATCGCATGGATTGCGAGGACCAGGGCCTATCAACTCATGTACCTGGAACGTCCGGGATCTACAGGGCCTGCAGTATGGATTGATTCTCTGGGTCACGCTTGGGGACTTGCTGCCTGTATTTCAGTCTTGCACATCTCAAAGCTGAAAGCCTTAACGGCGACCGAAAGAACTCTAGGGCCTCAAACACACGGCTCGCAAAGGCTGTATGGTTCTTCTCAGGTTTCCGGGTGCTGGCCTTCTGGTCGCGTCCTGCATGAGTCGTGAGGGTACAGTGTAATGTCAGGGCCTGTTTAACAACGGAGGCCTCTTTAATGCGTTTTCCCCTCGCAAGTTCAAGCCGAGACCAAAAAATAGGGCGGCCTAATTATGCCTTTTTTGAGGGTGTTTCTTTTTGGAAAGGTTGCTCCTGTGTGCTAAGTAATGGTCAATCTTAAGGCAGCCGCGGCCTAAACCCCCGCCCATTTTTTTCCCTAAACCCTGGCCCTGAAGCTTGAAACACTACCGAAACCCCTACCTACTTAAGCCTAAACCTTAAATCACCACCCTTGACCCAACCCCTTAACCCCAAACCCTTGACCCCTCCCTGAAATAAACAGAAAGGTACGCTGCGAGGGCCCTGTTTTTCCACAGACAAGGTTTTGCACTCGAAAAAAACCCCCTGCAAACCCTGAAACCCTGGCCCTGAAAGCGCCGAAACTCTCCCTAATGCCGAAACCCCCACCTACTTAAGTCGACCCCTCCTGAACGAAAACCCTCTCGAAGCCCTAAAACCCTGGCCCTGAAGCCCAAAACTCCCCCTTAACGAGCCAGCCCCCAAACCCCGGGACCCCTCAATTCCCTTCTAACTTAATCTGAGCCCCCCAGATCCTGAGCCAGCAGCCCCGGTTCCAGACTATTCAAGCCAACGTTTTTGGTCGGGGGGGCACAAGGTTGGTACTAGTACGGCGAATCACGTTTCGACCGCAAACCAGTCTCCCCGGAAGTGCTGAGGGTGCTTGGCGCAAGGTCTACCGGATAGGATTTCGGTTCGAGATTCAGGAAGCTTTCTTGCTGCGTTCCTCGGTTCCCTGACTTTCGCATCAGCGCGAACTAGTTGACAAATGAGCTGCCACCTTGCCCACCCTGACCCATGCCCCCAAATCCAAGATGACCCAATCTCCCAGCCCTGTCCTGTGAACCTTGAGCCCTCAACATCGGCTAAACTTCATCGTTTCGAAGGCCAGCGGCCCATGGTTGCGAGCATGATAACGCCAGCATGCCTGTGCCAGGAAAGGTGTGGGTGAACCACAAATTCCGGCTGCTCTTTCGAGATACTGCTCTCTTGCTGAGATTCAAAGTACATGCGGGGAAAAAATTGCCTGTTAGCCTCTCTCGTGCAGAAGGATTACAACACTCCGAACAGTCAAAGCCGACCTTCCGTCCACCACCACCAACAGCAGCACCAACAGTGCCACCACCAATGCTGCTACGAAGACGGTTCTTAATACTACTATTTTTACTACCACCCTCATCGCCACCGTATGTTTGGTCTTGAAAATCCAAGCGGCAAGGGGTGCCTTCATGGCATCTGCCGGGGTTCTCATGACGATCGTTCAGTTTTCAGGATTGAGGTTTTAGGGTTTATCTTAGTGCGGTTGCTTCTACTAGTGCCGTCTCGATTGCCATTGTTAGGTGCTACATAAACTAGCATCGAAGCTGTTGTCGATTTCAAGTAAACTGCATCACATGGGAACGACAATCCTAACCTTCGGGACTCTACAAGTACAATATTTCTCCACATCGGCAGAAGCTACTAACAGTTACTAGCATTCACGACTGCTGTCATGTAGGCATTTGAAGGATCAGTACTTCAACCATCACGACGAACCACAACGAATGGCTGCTCTAGTTCTTCAAGCTACTCTGCTACATGTGTGACTGCTTCCTTGACATGAACTTATGACTCCATCCAGCTTCCCAGGTGCAGAAAAGGCGAACCTTTCTGATTATGTGGGAAATATTTGTTAACCCCCCTTCCTTCTCAGAGGTCTACGCCCCTTTTACGGACCTGAGGTTCTTTAAGCTTCCTGAAACGCGAAGCTCGAAGAGTCAAGGAGATGAGGTCCCTTGCGCGTCGAGTTCAGTGCTTGAGTGCCGGAGCCAACCCTGCCCCCTCCGAAGCAAGAACATGCGTAAACACTCTCAAAGTTTGCTTAGAGAATCGCCTTGGTGGCTGAAACATCTACAGGCTTGTCTTGGGCTACAGAAACCTTTCTTCAGCACATCCCGAACACCCTGAACCCTACATCTCGCTTCCTGCCTGGCCGGAACACTCCGCGGAACCGCAATTGACGGAGGCGACTCCGTGCGCGTATGCGTCCGCATGGCTGCTGGTATCTTAACGAGCCAGCCCCCAAACCCCGGGACCCCTCAATTCCCTTCTAACTTAATCTGAGCCCCCCAGATCCTGAGCCAGCAGCCCCGGTTCCAGACTATTCAAGCCAACGTTTTTGGTCGGGGGGGCACAAGGTTGGTACTAGTACGGCGAATCACGTTTCGACCGCAAACCAGTCTCCCCGGAAGTGCTGAGGGTGCTTGGCGCAAGGTCTACCGGATAGGATTTTGGTTCGAGATTCAGGAAGCTTTCTTGCTGCGTTCCTCGGTTCCCTGACTTTCGCATCAGCGCGAACTAGTTGACAAATGAGCTGCCACCTTGCCCACCCTGACCCATGCCCCCAAATCCAAGATGACCCAATCTCCCAGCCCTGTCCTGTGAACCTTGAGCCCTCAACATCGGCTAAACTTCATCGTTTCGAAGGCCAGCGGCCCATGGTTGCGAGCATGATAACGCCAGCATGCCTGTGCCAGGAAAGGTGTGGGTGAACCACAAATTCCGGCTGCTCTTTCGAGATACTGCTCTCTTGCTGAGATTCAAAGTGCATGCGGGGAAACAATTGCCTGTTAGCCTCTCTCGTGCAGAAGGATTACAACACTCCGAACAGTCAAAGCCGACCTTCCGTCCACCACCACCAACAGCAGCACCAACAGTGCCACCACCAATGCTGCTACGAAGACGGTTCTTAATACTACTATTTTTACTACCACCCTCATCGCCACCGTATGTTTGGTCTTGAAAATCCAAGCGGCAAGGGGTGCCTTCATGGCATCTGCCGGGGTTCTCATGACGATCGTTCAGTTTTCAGGATTGAGGTTTTAGGGTTTATCTTAGTGCGGTTGCTTCTACTAGTGCCGTCTCGATTGCCATTGTTAGGTGCTACATAAACTAGCATCGAAGCTGTTGTCGATTTCAAGTAAACTGCATCACATGGGAACGACAATCCTAACCTTCGGGACTCTACAAGTACAGTATTTCTCCACATCGGCAGAAGCTACTAACAGTTACTAGCATTCACGACTGCTGTCATGTAGGCACTTGAAGGATCAGTACTTCAACCATCACGACGAACCACAACGAATGGCTGCTCTAGTTCTTCAAGCTACTCTGCTACATGTGTGACTGCTTCCTTGACATGAACTTATGACTCCATCCAGCTTCCCAGGTGCAGAAAAGGCGAACCTTTCTGATTATGTGGGAAATATTTGTTAACCCCCCTTCCTTCTCAGAGGTCTACGCCCCTTTTACGGACCTTTAAGCTTCCTGAAACGCGAAGCTCGAAGAGTCAAGGAGATGAGGTCCCTTGTGCGTCGAGTTCAGTGCTTGAGTGCCGGAGCCAACCCTGCCCCCTCCGAAGCAAGAACATGCGTAAACACTCTCAAAGTTTGCTTAGAGAATCGCCTTGGTGGCTGAAACATCTACAGGCTTGTCTTGGGCTACAGAAACCTTTCTTCAGCACATCCCGAACACCCTGAACCCTACATCTCGCTTCCTGCCTGGCCGGAACACTCCGCGGAACCGCAATTGACGGAGGCGACTCCGTGCGCGTATGCGTCCGCGTGGCTGCTGGTATCTCAGGTTCGAGGGTGTTGGAGAGTTTAGGGCTTTCTTTTATGCTGTTGAACTGCTGAAGTACTGGGTTCTTGTTCCAAGCTTGAGCTACCATAAGCTGAGGGTTTCAAGGAACTTGAGCGGAAATCATACTGTTTAAGAGATAGGTCAGTGAAGCTCCTTCACAGGATCCCAGGAATTCACAACAACCTGACAAGAACCCAGCCAAAATTACAACAGCGAATTACAAGTGCCATGGAAAAAATCGAAGCGGTAAGTGTACGGATAGTAACCGTGTGTTCACTTGCTTGTTTCATCAAAATAAACATTCCCTAGGTATCCACTAGATCCGCAGCGGTCATGCTGGCAGTTTTCATAACTCAACTGGTATACACAATGGGAAACACATAGGTATTAAGGGTTGGTGTAGTTGTGAGTATGATTTCTTCCCAATGTCCTGGAGCGTGAAAATGACTATGAGAATAAACGTGCATGTTGTGTGTGTGCATGCATATCCGTACGTGTGTACATATATGTATATATATATATATACATTTACATATGTAGATGCGTGCAGAAATACATGCATACGTACATACATACATACATGTATCTCTATGAACCAGATATAGATACATATGAAGATGTACGAAGATGCACCCACCTGGCTCAAAGGAATTGGAAACAGCAAGGCTGTTGTACCAGGGACGGAGCCCTAGAGTCTAGAACCCCCAAACCTCAAACACTGCACCCTAGAACCTCAAACCCTGAGCCCCAAAGCCGTAAGATAGAAGCCACTACATAAAATCGGATTCCTGGGTGTAGTGCTTTTGGAGCTGAATCAGCTGAGTGCTCAAGCAAGACGACGAGAGAGAGAGGGGCCCAGGTTGTGAGCCAGAAAGCCTCGCAAAACCAATGAACGAAACACCTTCACATGCCGGAGCTCGGCAACGCTTCCGAAGCCAGACGAGGCAAGGGGATCCCAGAAGTTCGCAGGTGGCTGCACCTGACAGGTGGATTTCACATTTGCAAGGTTCTTGGCTTAAGCCGAAGTGTGATGTGGCGCTTCATCCCGTTTAGTTCCTGGAATGCATTCCATGGCTGGGTTACGTGTCATTCCTCCATCGGACAGCAGGGCGGCAGCAGCTGGAAGCCTTCCCGGGGTCTAGGTTCAGGTTACAACCCCAAAACCTCCAAGCACTTCATCCTCGAAGCCTAGAACACTCCAAGCCAAGCAACAACGGGCTGATCGTCGAAGGTGCGCAGCGGAAAGTCCGTGCAGTTGGCCCCTTCGCACGAGGCAAAGCCTCTCATGCTTTTCGCGCATTTACACCTCCCTGGCTTTTCGGGGTTGGTAGGATTTTGGGGCTGAAGGGTTTGAGGCTCCAGTGACAGGTAAAGGCATGCAAAGGTGCGGTTCCCATGGCGAACATACAACTCGCTTTGGGCAGCACTCATCCGAAAAGAGCCGACGGACAAACGGCAGTTAAGATGAACTCTGCCGGGGTGCCCTCAAACCCATAGGCCCCAGACCATGTGGCTCACTCTTCACGATTGACTGGGCTTGTGAACTGTTCGGCCCCACTCCCACGATAAGAATCTGTGGTCTTGCATCCTCACCATGATTACAGGGGTTCAGAATTGAGGTGAAAAGCTTAGAAACCCCTAAACCTCCGCTCGATCTTTGGATTGTCATTCCTTCTCCTCATCCGCATCCTCCTCCACTTCCTCAGCCTCAGCATCTTACTGTCATCACCTGCCTGATCGACCTGCTCGCCATGACCATCCGCACCTCGACCATCATTATCCACACCATCGTCAGCGTTCCATAGCAGTGTTTTCACACATGGTTCCTGCCTCTTCGCTATTATCCTCTTCTCTACACCCTGGAACAGCGAACCCCCTAAGCCTTAAACCCCAAACAGCTAAACCGTTTTGAAACCGACCCCCGAAACCTTTCTGAACCTCCAAACCACAACCCTGCCTGCGTTTGGCAGGATCTTCAAGGCGGTCAAGTACAGGTCCTCAGCTACCTTGACAGGGCTTTTAGGTTTGTAAGGACGTTTCGGCTTAAGGAGATGTAGGATCTGGATCGCAAGCCTGGTCAGCTGAGAGCTTCGACAACAAAGCCACAAGTGCGACAGTACGACTGACGATGCAACTGGTAGGGAAGTAGCGTGCGGCTTCGTCGTGGCTGCAGTCGTGGAGGAAGTGCAACAGCAAAGCACACGCACATACAGACACACACACACACACCATAAACACTCGGAACTCAACCTCCTGCGAGACAACAACTGCGCTGAAGACACAAGAGCCGATGCAAACGCCACGTTATATGTCCAGTTTCACGGAATGAAACAGATACAAGTGTTGTCACTACCAGAGACGTTCTGTAAAGGCGAAATACTGGGCACAACATCAAGAATGCAACGTGAGCGGTACACAAGAGCCCAACAAACCAGCACAGGAACTAGAATTCTACCACTAAATTTTAAGTCTTCCTGTGAATATAACCCTATGGTTGGAGAAACTTTCTTATCTATCTTCCAAATAGATCAACTTGCCTACCATCAATGGTTACGGCGTGCATGCAAGAGTCTAGAGCACGATCTGTCACCACTATAGCTATAGCCACAGAGTAAATACAAGCAGCTGAGGATATTGATCACCGTTCGTCTACAGCGTCTGGAAACCAAGGAGAGATTCACTCATGCCGACCGAGTTCACGCACTGAGCGATACGTGGTGGATGACGTGTAGGAGACAAGATCAGCACGTGATGTCAGCAGTGACAATAAGGACAGAAACTGCGAAAATTACCCGCGGCCACAAACTCTTACCCACCAATCTTCGTGTACACGCTTACCGTCTCGTAGCATCACTGCGCGCAAGCCGCCATCGCGCAGATTCCGGGGGTGATGAGGCCTCGGAGAGGGCATGGGGTTTACAAAGTGTGATGTGAAAGTTCAGATGCTATTCGTTTTGGGCATCGCATGGATTAAGCAAGAAAACTTGAGGAATCTCGAACCGAAGATCTGATCCGGTAGACCTTTCGCCAAGCACCCTGAGCCCTTCCGGAGAGACTGGTTTGCGGTCGAAACGTGATTCGCCGCAACAACTTGTGCGGGTCTTGCTACCGTGAGCCCCGAGCCCGAGAGCGTTGCCATGTTCGCTCTGAGGGCATTGAACGTGGCCCCTGCCCTGAACATGATATCTTATACTATGACCTCGCGACTCATGCAGGACACGACCGGAAGGCCAGTGTCCTGAAGCATGACAACCCTGAAGCTTTTGTGGGTTCCCTGACTGTCGCATCAGCGCGAACTAGTTGACACATGAACTGCCACCTTGCCCACCCTGACAAATGCCCCCAAACCCAAGATGACCCAAGCTCCCAGCCCTGTGAACCTTGAGCCCTCAACATCAGCTAAACATCATCGTTTCGAAGGCCAGCAGCCCATGGCTGCAAGCATGGTAACGTCAGCGTGCTCCTGTCAACAGGTTTTACGTGATCGCGATTGAAACAAAATGCAAATGTAACATCGATGTGGCATCAGTGAAACACCATGCGTCACTGACGATGGCTCCAAAATGAATCCCCAAATCAACCTGTCAAGTAGGACAAAAGTGCGGAATCGAACAGGAAGATGACCTTAGCATTCAATTTCATAGTAGACCCTACACCAACCAACCAACCATCCGACTATGAAACACGGAATGCAAATGTAACATCGATGTGGCATCAGTGAAACAACATGCGTCGCTGACGATGGGTCCAAAATGAATGACCAACGGGGTGAGTAAGGAGTGATGGAGACGAGACTCTCACACCACCCAAAGTGCCAAACTCCTGCACCGCACACACCCATTGTTTCACTGAAGCAGCCACTCAAGAATCTGGGTCCGAAAAACACTAGCCGGAAACGTGAATTCCACGATATCCCAATCTTGTGATCGGCTCCAGTCGTCTCGCAATCTCAATCTGCTCAACCCGTCGCTCGGGTTGGATTCGGAATCAATCCATTCAAACCAGGCGCAGCAGAGGAGCTGTGCGTGCACACAGGCGGCAGCTAAGGCCACCTCGTGCACATCGTCTTCACGGGAGGACCCCTTGATGGTGGTGGACACCGCAGCAGAGTTGTCGACAAACCACAAAACATCGGCCTGTTCGAAGAGCTTGGGCTGCAAGATCGGAACAATCAAAGCAGTCAATTTCTCACCGATAAAAATCTGTTGATCACGCTCCTTCCACTTACGGATGGCCTCAGGAGGAACCACGCAAGTCCCTGCCGCAGGGCGAGCAGGTGCAGGCGGAAAGATCACCCACCCAACTCGCAGTTCGTTGTCCTCAAAAGAAGCGTTCGTGTAAACAGTAGTAAGCGGCTGGCACCGCTCCGAGACGTCCACATCCCTAGGACATCCTAGGACCAGCGTGGGAGATCATATGCCGAAGAGCAATGAAAAACTCCTGATCTAGTTGTTGGAAGCAGTTCTCAGGGATCGGCTGATCGAGATCGGAAACATCCGCCTTGTCGACGGCCTGAGCGCCTGGATGGCGGCGTGGCCGGACTCGTAAGCAGCCTTCAGGCGTGCGAGAGCAAGACTGTGTTCCTTCAAGGGCGCGACTTCATCCGCCAGTTCCTTCAGCGAGGATTCCCATTTGGATCTATCCACAATATAAATGAAATCCTCTAAGGACTCGAGGTGGTGATGCTTAATGAAAGCTTCCGCCCAGGCCACTGTGACGTTGCACATGGCCATGCATGATGCAAGTCCTTTGTCTGCTGCCTGCAAATCGACACGAGCCGCCCCCGCCTTGGCAGCATCCACGCCGCAAGGAGCCTAACAGATAAGGAAAACATCCGAGCCCGAATCAAGGATGCATCCGTTCGAAGTTAGATTCAGAGGCACTCGCACGAAAAAGCAGGCTGCAAGACGAAGCCGGCATTTCATGATAGCTCGCCTCCCTCTGCTGGAGGAGAAACCCTCAGTCCATCTCGTGTAACTCGGTGCGACGGTCCTGTACCGACTGACCAGTGCTGACAGAGATATCATCAGAGGACTGAGCCCGGCTTCGGGTATGGCTACACAACGTACACTCATGATGACGATGCCCTGGGCGACACACCTGGCCATGGTGGCCGGCCACATGTCTTGAGCACGCCAAGCCACAACCGAAACTACGAGGATGCTGGCCCCAGGCGACGCCGCGGCACCCACGCGGGAGCATCCAACGGAGAGGCTGGCACCACGGTCAGCGACCAGGCGGCGAATTCGGCCCTGATGCCCGACACACCGAGCAGATGGCCGGCACCCTCGCGATCAGCAGCTGGTCGGCTGCAAGCGAAGCCACACCCTCCCCGGCAAGCCTGATGACAGTGGCCCAGCACCCTGTAGCCACATCGCCGGAGCTTGCGAGGCAATGTCCAAGTCCGCGGCTCACGCCACGGGAGATTATGCTCCGAGCTCGGGGAGAAGTCACAAAGGAATCCATGATAGAACGAGTGACTGGCCAAGAAAACTCCCGCTACTGGCCCTTAGCAGCTTGAACACCTGGCATCTCAGCAAGCATACGTCGGAAGCATGTCGAAATTCGAGCACATTCAGAGCGAGACAACCAATTCCTTTTCAAGGCGTTCACAACGAATCCAAGCCCGACTGCAGGGCCGACCGTAGCGCAGATGGCCTACGTGTCAAGCACCGCTGACAGATCCGAGCCATGGACCGAAGTTTGGAAGCCTGGCCAACGGAAGACGGATCCTGGGTGAAAGCGCTTTGCCTGCACCAGGGGACGAAACGATCTTCCAAATCCCTCTCCCGCACAATGTGAATCCTCTGCCCTTGCCGAGCTGGAACTGGCACTCGACAAGGATGTGTCTCATCGGAGGAGGGGGAAGGGCCTCGGCGGAGGCAAGGCGGGGTTCAGGGCTAATCAACCCAGAAAAGGCTGGCTACCTAAGTGCATCCGCCGGTAACATGCCCGACCCATGGGCAACAGCATGTCGCCTGAGTAGTGCTCTTAGACATGAGGTCCACACGGCGGTGGGCCGAGGACGGAGCCTCAGACGACACCCCAGCCGAGGGCATCTCGACCCAGGAACCGATCGCCTGAGCTTCTTGGGGATGAATCGGCGGAGTGGTTGAAACCCGCAACAGCGCTATGGCGGGGGACCCGCAGCGGCATAGCAACCCCTGAAGATCTCCGAAAACGCGACCCCGAGATTTTCCTGTCCAGGCTGAGAAAGACCTCACAAGCCAACAAGAAAGTGCAAGAAGCTTCTTCGGCTTCTGTTCTTCGCTGGTGAGCACGGGCTGAGCCCCAGAATCGGCGACTGTGATGACAGCCACGGGGGCAGCGGTGTGTCTATGAGGAATCAGAAGCTTAGCTTTAGCTTTAGCTTTAGGGTTCGCGGAAAAGCTGATTGTAGGGGCCGCCCTCTTAACGGAGCTGCTGGGCTCATGTCTGGACTGCCTCTCCAGGGTCAGCGTGCGAACATTATCAGCGCAAAGCAGACTCCGCGCTAGATTGGGTTTTCTGATAAAGAGCAGCGACTTCCAGTGCAATGTCAGCATCGAAGGATTGTCCAGGGCCCGCATTCCATTCTTCGGCAATGGCAGCAGCAAATGTCCAGAAATGCCGAAGATCGGACGCTGATGCGACCTCCAGCCCTTCAAGCCACAAACGGACCGGCTGCGTTTGATCTGCAAGGAGATCCTGGAAATCAGGGTCCATCGTGCCGCATCCTAACTCAGTCTGTCCCTGCTCGAGAGAACAGACGGCACAAAAGTGCCGGAATCGAACAAGAAGATGGCCTTAGCATTCAAGTTCATAGTAGACCCTACACCAACCAACCATCCGACTATGAAACACATGCATAGTTCGCACAGAAAGTCCACATCTACTGATTCTGTTCAACTTCCGGCCGTATGCAAAGGGGACAGTCGCAAGTCAAGCTCTTAGAAACCCGTTCTTCTGTGACCGTGCTTCTTGTGATGATGACGGCAACGACGACCGTCCAAGCGACGACGATGACGATGATGATGATGACGATGATGACGATGAAGACGCTGATGACGATGATGACTGTGATGACGACGATGAGGATGATGACGACGATGAGAATGATAAGGATATATGATGCTGATGATGATGCTGATGATGATGAAGATGATGAGGATGACGATGAGGATGAGGATGGCGATGAGGATGACGATGATGATGATGATGATGACGGTGCAGATGATGATGTTGATGATGATGGTGATGGTGATCATGATCATGATGATGGTGGTGATGATGGTGATGGTGGTGGTGATGCCGATGATGATGATGATGGTGATGATGATGGTGCTGACGATGATGATAAATGACGATGACAATGATTGTCAGGCAGAAGAGAACGAAAGAGGACTGGGACGAGAACAAGGCCTGGGACCCGAATGCTGCTGCAGCTGACCTGGTGCTTAGCAGCTTAGTATCACGACTGGAAAGCAAGCTTTGTTCACGTACACCAAATACGACTACCCAGTTTGTTGACTAACAGGCAAACCCCGCAGCCAAACCGTCAATATCTGCCTATCAGGTGCACGGCAGTTTGCTTCACTGGAAGTTGTTACAGTGTTGTTCCAACTGTGCCTACCGGAAGCTACGTCAAGAGGAGTTTACCCCAAGTATGCCTACAATTACAAGCAAACCTTCCGCAGCATCACTTAGAAGAGATCCTCCACCTGCACCTCCCGCCCCCACCGCGAACGAAAAGGTCCTTGACGACTCCGAGAGGGTCCCAAGGTGGCTGAGCACCCAGCTCCTGACACATGCTCTAGGTCTTTAGGCTTGGGCTTCCGAAAATCGCACTTGGGGATGCAGCATTCAAGCAATGTAGGAGCTTCGCTCCGAAAAAAGAGTAGTTGTTTCGTGAGGCCTGCAGCATGACCAAGCCCAACTGCTACTCTACTTCTGTGATTCTGTCATCCCGAACCTTTCAGCACGAAGGAATATGTCTCCCTAATCAGTGATACGGCTTAATGAAATGTGGGTGATCGCTAAGTTCCCAAGAAGGGGAATCGGGAATCGGGAATGCTTAAACCTGTGACCCTAGATCGAGACACGAAAAGCACTTCATCCTTGACCCCAAACTTCAAACCGTAGCCCTAAATAGGAATTAGGGTTTTGGAAGTTCTGCACCGACCCCTCGGCAAACCGCAGCAGCCCAACAGGGCTTTACAGGTGCCTGACTGCCCATAAATCTTAGGGTTTGGGGTTAAGGCTAGGGGAAGTGGTTTGGGGAACCCCGGCAGCAGGCGCTTGGGATTGATATACATTCCAAGGAGGTCTTTGGATACTTCGAGCTGCTTGTTCTTTCAGTTTAATGGGGCGACGTAGACTAATCGAAATCCTCACAGACCCTGTAATGGTTTGGGGTTTAATTAGGGTTTTGGGCTTTGGGGGCGTGCGATGTTTAGATGAGGGTTAGTGTATTTGTTGTAGAATGGTAGAACATAATATGAGTATACGCGGTCTATATAAAAAAGGTCCTGATCATGACGGAGTATTTGGACCACGAGATTTCCTATACAACGGGCTTGGTGAGGCTTTGAGCTTCGACAGTCTCTTGTGGTGTAGGAGCTGGCGGGATTTGATGGGTAGCTTTTCGGAATTCAGGCTTTGGTTTAGCTGTTTGGATTGAGGGTGTAGCTTCTAGTTCGGATCTGCAGGACATCCGAACGGGCCAAAGAGAATTTTAGCTTCCAGGCTCTCCTTGGGGGGGGGCGAGGATTCAAAGATTCAATGAGGACGACTAACACAATGCCATCACCCTTCTGCTTCAGATGCTCATGCTGTTGCAATCGCTATTTCCAGTGGAGGTGATTGGAGTGGGCAATGTTGGTATTGCTGCTACCGTCAATGCCTTGGTCTTCATTTGTTTTGCTGACCCTGTAGATGTTCACCCCTTGTTTGTCCCTGTGCTGAGGTTGCTAGCCAACGGCTGTGTTGTACTGCAAGACTCTCCGCCAAAGATTCTGTTACCCGCTCTTGCAGATACCCAACCTGGAATCCTACATCCTAAACCCTCAACCTACACTTCACCCTGCAAACCCTGTAAACCCTATACACTATACACCTTGTACACCAGCCCAGACCCAGTGCCACCCGTCCTCCCGGTCCTCCGCGTAGACGGCCGGACGCCTGCATTCGCGGATGCCAGGACAAGCGAGAGCACGGGCTTCAGAAGGAAACTTCACGATGTCCAAGCTAAGTGCACTATACTCTTCGTTTAGGGGTTTCGGGTTTTTGGTTCGGGTGCCAGGGGTCAAGACTAGCTTACTGAAAACTTAGGGTTTCGAGGATGCTGAAACTTCAGCTCTTTAGGCTTTAGTAACCCTCAACCCGGCAGCAACCCAGAAATGGTTCCAGGTTGGGTATCGGAGAACTGAGGAAAACATCGAGGCCTCAACCCGACAACGCCCCAAAAACCTGTCACTCTAGAGCCCTACAACCCTCAATCCTGAAACCAAAGCTTAAACACCCGGAAGAAGCTTTACGCTATACACCCTCACATGCAGCAGTGTAACTCCAGGGTGAAACAGTATAAACTCCTTGCGGAACCTCAAACACTTTGCGAGACCTAAAATCCAAAAAAAAGCTTCGTAGAGATCAGGGTTTTAGGCTTTGGGGCCGGAGGGCGTTGAAGTATCGGGAAGCTCAGGCCTGCTGAGGTTCAGGAGCGCTTCCGGGTTTCAGATTTAGCACTTTATCGAATTCGTTCTTAAGCTTTTAGGCTGGTATGACCTATGGCTTTACGGTCCAGGGCTCCTAGTCCATACTCTTTGGCCTGTCTTCGCCCGCTGGAGAGTCTACCGGCGATGTTGGGATCGGCACATCCTGCGCTCAGGAGACTTGGCAAGTAGGTTCTGGGGTGCAGGGCTGAAAGCTCCTAGATCCTAGGATTACTTGCTAAGTTCCTTGAGCCACTAGGTTAATCCTGAAACCCAAAAAAGCATGGACAAAACACAACTCGGATCCAGAACCGCTAAAACGAAGTCGCGTGCGCGCCTAAGGGGACGGGCAAAACCCATATTCAACAATAACTTCCACGTGAACCGTAGCGCGGCAGCGTAACTTACATGCACTGTGTCGTGGGTTCACCCGACATGGGAATCAACTCTGAGATCTCTGTGGAGCTGATTCCAGCAAGGGGCAACTCACAACAGGTTTAGGGTCTAGGTCTAAGGGTTTCAAGTTTAGGGCTGCAGGTTCAGGATTTGGGATTTGCTGCATCGCTTCGCGTCAAGGCGTTGAGGGTCGTGGGGCTTAGGAGTTAGAGTTTCAGATTGAGGGCTTTGGAATTGAGATTGGGGTTAGAGGCTCTGGGTGTCTGCTACAAGTCCTTCCCTAAGGACCCCAAGCTGTCGGAATTGCTGCAAACTCCCCTACTACGCCGTACTTTGTCCATCAACAGCAGTGAGCTCGGGCCCCAACCCGAAGTCTCGATGCCAAGACATTCCTAACGCCAGAACCTGATGCACCCAAGACAAGCCGAACACCATTTAGTCCAAAACCCGTGCCGTGAAGTATCAATCCCCCTCTCTCCGGCCAGTCCTCGGCGTAGTACCTGCAGCGGCCATACGGTTGATGATATAAATCCTGCATTACCTTAAGGACCCTATAGACTATGGGGGAATTATGGTATATTCCTTAAATTATGGGTAATGCCCAGGATTTAGATCATCAACCGTATTTGCTTTCAAGGAGTCAGCTCTCAGTTCTGGGGTGCTCGGGGTCGCAAGGAGCCAATTGCTCTACATCTGCTCCCCTTAGAGGCCCTGCAAAATCCCATATCCTGAGCTACATCCAGAATTTGAAAATGCCCAGACCAACATACGACCATTCTGCTAACGCTTTGTGCATGACGAGGGGCCCGTCGTCAGCCGGAGCCGGAGATGTGGGCATGGGCACATCCTGAAGGTTGCATCGTGCAGGCTCAAGGGCTTACGCGCTTAGGGTCCATGGGTTTAGGGTTTAAGCATCGGGTGTGCTCTCCATTGAGCTAGCATGAAGCCTGACAAATCACTCTTTCTAGGCTAGGACGATTTCAGGGCGGCTTGTGGTAGAGCTCAATGTCATCCGGAAGGAGTCCTCATCTGAAGCCCTCGTCATCCGGAAGGAGTCCTCATCTGAAGCCCTCGTCAACTTCCCCTCCCGCAACCCTCAAACCGAACTTGACGTACCCTCAAACCGAAGCCTTAAACTTCACTTTTTACACCATCCCCCACCTTTTTGAGCCCCACACTACATAACAGAACCGTTTTAAAGCCCATAGAGAAGAGCATCCCCTCAACTCTAAACCTCAGTTCCCTTGTTCCCCCAAACTCTTGTGTTCTTCTTGAACATTTAGCCTTTGTTTCGAGCTTGGAACTGTGAAATCCTTAGACCTTGGAAGCCCTGGATTCCTTTAACTGCCGTCTTTCGGGATTTAGGAACTCAGGTGTCCAGAACACTAGGATTGGGGTATGTACTTTGGCCGTAGGATGTGGGCTGAAAGCTTAAGTTTGCTGTGTATGGCTATGGGGTGTCGGATTTAAGGGCTTAGGATGTGAGGAGTGTCTTAACAGAGGACCCAAAGCATTCAAGCCGAGCAGCATCCGGCCCAAGACCCAAGTCCCCTCTCAAGGTCCTAGCATCCAGAATCCTTTGGCGTGTTGGGTTGGAGTCATGACTTAAGGTAGGTGAGTCTCAGATAAATGAACACTCAAACCCGGCGCCCGGGAACCGAACAGAAGTGCATGGTCTGGAACCTAAAACATTAGACGTGCTATGGTATTACCTAGAATATTTGTTGACAAATACTGGTGCTGCTGAATCATCCCTGGCTGTTATCCTGTGGACCATCCTATATGAACGACTGAACCATATGTTAAAAAAATCGTACCCGAAATCCCTGGATTGAAGACACTTAACGAGTTGGCACTGAGCCGAAGTAGCTGAACCAAATGTCGGTTAACCATATAGGGGTCGCACAGACATTTCCCTGGGAGTCCATGTACCTATAGTACGTGCATCGGCCACAACGTTGCTGTGGAGAGAGACAGGGGTCCACGTTAGCCCTAAAGCCTAGCAACAACAGTGAACGAAACACCTTCACATGCCGGAGCTCCGAAACGTCTCCGCTGGCAGACGGGGCCAGGGGATCCCAGCAGTCCACAGGTGGCTGCACCTGTCCGGTGGATTTCACATTTGCACGGTTCTTGGCTTAAGCCGAGGTTTGATGTGGCGCTTGATCCGGTTTAGTTCGTGGAATTCACTCCATTGTGTATTTACCTTGCATTCCTCCATCGGACAACGGTGCGGCAGCAGCTACGTCGCCCCTGCATGCCTGAAAGCCTTCCCGGGGTCTAGGTTCAGGTTACGATGAACCGTAAAATCCCGAACATTTCATCCTCGAACCGTCTGGGCCAAGCAACTCCCGGCTGATCGTCGAAGGTGCGCAGAGGAGGGTCCGTATCATTGGCCAAGTTGCCCAGCGCACAACCTCTTATGCATTTGCACTTTCAGGGTGTAGAGCAGTGTAGGATTTAGACATGGAGAGAGCTAGGCACACACACACACACACCCCAAAAATAAAACAAGCAGAGCAGCCCTCAAATGCAAAAGCCTTCCCTCCCTCCGTCCAGCAAGACACCGGGCCTGTGAGCCCCTCCTGGTGGAGCATGCTGTTGATGGCCATCCTTGTCGTCTTTCTCTTTGGGCTTCGTTATGTAGGTCTGGGGCGCTTTTGCGGCACAGCTGCTTCGGGGTGTTTTCAAGCTGTCTCAAGCGGGGCGTTCTGAGCTGTTTCGGAAGTTCAGGGCTTTTGACGGTTAAACAAAGGTTGTTCTAGGGTCGTTTTACGGTTCTTGGAGGGTTCTACAAGGCTTCTAATTCAACCTTAGACCATAGCATTTTGTGTCATTGGAGAACCTCGCTTCCAAAAACTCTCGATGCAACTGCTTGCTTCGACCGGGGGCCCGACGTTGGGGAGGGGACATCCGTCGACACCTCCAGTGACAGCCGCGGGATCGGACTCAGGGCGGTTTCCTACTTTCCGGGACTGAAGGATTTCGGAAGGGTGTTCTGAGGGTAGACAATCATAATTCTTGCAAGATGAAGGAATGTAGTACGTGACACAAAGACCCAAAACATACTCCTAGGTGTGGGTCTGTGCCTTTGGGACAAGTGTTCATGCAAGAATCTGCCACAAAGACAGCGGTCCGACCGAGAAAAGGCTGCAATGTCTGTTGGGACTTGGGGATTTCGGGGGGTTGGGGGCTGATCGGTGTTGGAGGATGTTTTCGGTTGAATGGCTAAGTGCTGCAACAACTCTCCCCGTCCAACGCCCAGAACTCCCAACTCCCTCCCAACCCCTCATCGGCTTGGATTGATAATTGCCCACCCCCCCATCCCCCAAGATCAGACCCCGAAAATAGCAAAAACGCGCGACAGTAATCCATGCGCTAGCTACTACTACTACGACGACGACTACTACTACTGCTTCTACTACTGCTAATGGTAACAATAATAAAGCGTAAACGTTGATGCACAAACCGCCTGCAACAGTCATCCTTTTGGTCTATCGGGCGCTGGGTTTCTGGGACTTGAGACTTTAGGGCTTCGGCAAGTTGGGGTTTTTAGGACATCAGGGCTTTAGAGGTTTAGGCTGTGTTTCAGTGCTTTGCGGTTTGGTCACCGAAGGCTCCTTTTTGAAAGCCGATAAAGGTCTTTTGCTTCAGCGTGTCAGGGTTTTGTGTTCCGGGGCTCCGGGGCAATTAGGTTTCGAGGGTTTTCAGGGGTTGAGCTTTTGCGGTTTGGCGTTTAAGCTACACAGGTTTCAAATTTCAGGGGTCAGTGTTGAGAGCAGGTCTAAACCTAAACCAGACCTAAACCTAGACATCAAAGCTTCAAGCAGGAGCCAGTATAAGCACCCTTAGGCAATGACTGCGATGGGCATCTCGTCCAGCAGCGACGCCTTAGACTTTGGGTTCAGGATGACCGGGTGCTTCCCAAGCCAATGCTCAAGGCTTCCATCCTTCCACATGGCTCGTCCATTACCCCATGAGTGCTGGCGCAATGGTCGACACGACAATCACTTCAAACTCAATCATGACCCTATCGTGCACCAAGACGCCACAAAGTCCACAAGCTCGCGAAACTTGTGTTCGTCGAGCCTGCTCGCCTCGTGCTGTAGCAGGCATGCGGGGTTTAAGGGTTTGGGGATCTAGTGGTTCGTTGGCAGTTGCGTTGTAGTTAGCAGGCTTTCCAGGGGTGCAAAATGTCTCCGATTGGCTGCATCTGGCGGGCTTTCGTCCACAGTCGGCGACGCGGTGCGGTTTCGCGGGTTGGGTTTCAATTCTGTGAGTGTCTACTGCTGACGCTGTGCGGTGCGCACTCTGGGCCACTGCAGTTGCAAGGCACCAGGTGGCCTCCCGAACCTTTTGCCTTACATGGCCAGTCCACATGTGGGGAGCTACTTCTGGGCTGATGATGGCAATGTCCACCCGAAAAGCAATGAATGCTGACACGAACCAGATTTAACGGAACAGTGTCATCTCTGAGGGATGTCAGGCTTTACGAGCCAATGTGAACCTTTCGAAGGATGCCGAATCGATGGTCTTGGGTGGGGTTCTCGCTGTTATTTGTGAGCAGTTCTGAAAGAACGATGGCCTCCTCGTAGAACCAATACCAATTGACGTTGACGCCCATGGCGCTCGAAGCCGAGGGTCTCGCACCGATCAAGGGTATTTGCTTGAACCTCGGGCTGGTCTCGTCTGTCCGGCTTCTCACCGAACTCTACCTACTCATGACAGCCGTCCGGTATCCACAGGTCAACAGATTGACGGTGGGGGAGCCTGCGCTGCAAAGCCACCGCCTACTGTCGGGAGTTGCCAAGACTAAGACCCACTACCCGAAACAGTAGGACGGCTCTCCCGTGCCCTGTGCAGAGACTCCCAAAGTGTTTGGATTTTACGGTTAGGGTTGGCTTCGGCGCGGGGTTAGGGCTGTTCAGGGTGTGGCTTGAATCGTCAATGAACTACCGAACTTTGCTTGGTCGGAGTGGGCTTGGATTCAGCCTTGGGGGGTCGACACTTCCGGGTCAGTCAAGTAGAACCCAAACGCAACGGAGAGTTGTCAGCTCCCCGGCAGCGACTCAACTGTTCAGCTGTTCTGGACAACGGGCAAGCACTCGGGTTGCTTGCAAGGTAGCAGTCTAGGTTGAGGCAAGTTCGAGGGTTCCCGGTCACAGGGTTCAACACTTGAACGGCCTTATGACCGAAGCCTATACTGCTGTATGAGACGAATAGGTCAAGGATGGTCAAGGGTTTAGGGTGTCAGCAATAGTGGTGTCATTTCATCTCTTGCGCGCACTTGGGTGTGGATTATTGCTGCGACTTTGACTTGCACAGGCATTAGTGCTATTGATTGTCCGTTTGCAACTAAAGGTTAGCACTGTTGCTTGCACCACCATACTCATCATCATGAACCCGAAACCCTGACGTCCTTTTGCAGCGGCTCAAAGTACTTGCGATGGTCGTACTTGCAATCTCTGGTTCGGCAAGGCTTGCGAAGCCCTTGATCCAGCGACAGCAGAGCTTGACTGCCAAGACTGCGCCAGAGTTCACAAAGGGCATCTGAGAACTCACGACAGTCCTGATATGCGCTTAAACAAACCCATACCCAGAATGTGTTAGAACGTCGATGCCCCAAAGCCGAAACTCAAAACAGTCCCGATGGCCAGCAACCAACCTGATCTTTCAACTCACGTCGTGATTCCCAAGGCCTAAACAAACAAAAAACTCTGAGTGATAAACCCCAAAAAACAAGACGCCTCAGCCCCACCTACTACAACCCCAAGCTCAAGTCAGCATGCTCACAACAGTGCTAATCGCCAAATCGCTAAACTCGTTAAAAGATATGCCTTAGTGGATAGAGGCAGATAGGTAAATACATGAATAGAAGAGTTTGGGCTAGAGGCGCTCTGTCTAAGCAAAGAACCTCGAATCCAAGACTGAAGCCTCCAGGCCAGATCCTGAACACAAAACCCTGAACCGCAAAACCACCCAGAAAACCTGAATCGAAGCAAGGAAATGCAAACCCCGCTATCAATCCGTTGCAAAACGCCCCGTAACCATAAACCCTAATTGGCTTTGAGGCCAAAACCCCGAACCCTGACTCTCGAGGTCCTAAAATCTGATTTGTTGCTGTCCTGGGTTGAGCCTCTGTACAGTCGGCACAGTGGCCCGCTTCGAAGGTCATTTTGCTTGTGGCCTGACCCCTGACCACAGGCTCTAACCTGACGCACCAAACACAGACAGACAAAACTGTTGCAACACCCTCAAAAGTTCTCCGAACACTTGTACAGCGCTGCAACAGGAAGAGATCGGAAGGCCTGCGGACGGGAGGTTTGCCTGGCTTTAATCAGAAAACGGCAAATGCGTCAGGGGACCATATCCGTGAGGCCGTCGAGCCTGGGAGCAGCTGAGTGGGTCAAGGGGCTTAGGGCGAGAGACTTCAAGCTCTGCCAGTGCCACCGTACAGGGATATTACCACTGAAATCGACAAAGTGTCTTTGCCAACTTTAGAAGACAGAATTCGATTCTTCGGTGTATAGGCGAGGTTTTTTCGACAGGGACTGGACGAGAAAGGACGGTGACGGGACCTGGACCAGAGGGGCAGGAAGACGCAACGGAACCGGGACGAACACGAGGAGACGGTGACGAGATGCGGACGGACCCAAGAGGGGACGGGACAAAACGAAACGAGTCGGGACCGGGACCAAGACTGGGCGGGAGTGCACGGGACTGGACGGGTCAGGACTGCTTCTCGATGTCAACTTTGGATGTCATGCAATAGTTTATTTGGAATCTGTTGTAGAAATCCAGGCGTGCAGTGCCCTACAACTTCGACTACCCTTACTGCTAGCACTGCTACTGCCACCATGCCAAGCTGACGACTACGACGACCAGGACGACAACGACCACGACGACTAGCACGACTGCGACGACGATGACAACGACATTACGACAACGACTGCGACTGCTACGGCTACTACGAGTGTCACCACGCTACATCACTCCGCCACGCCCACGACTACGACGACTATGACAACTATGATATCATGTCCCAAATTTGTGGCATCTGGCATCCGGGATCTCAGAAGCATGCCGTCATTTTTTCGCTTGTTTCTTGAAGGTCAAACGCTTCCAAGATGACGACGAGATACTAATAGCAATAGCAAAGAGCCCCGTCCATCCTTCTGCTGCGGGAAAGCAAACGGATTGTGAAGTACTATGCTTGCTAAGTCCAGCATCCACTGTCGATGCCAGCCCTAGTTTTGCGTGAATCTGCAACGTATCACTCTCAGCCGCTGGACCTCGACCTACGCACTGCTTCTTCGGGCCTTCACGCCTAGTCAGAAGTCATCACCATCAACGCCGAAATGCCTCTCACACATGAGGTCAGACAAATCCCAAAACGGACCATCGAATTCGAATTGCACGTGTACATATACACGTATACGCATACATGTTTCGTCTCGAACCTGCGTGTCTACTGCTGACGCTGTGCGGAGTGCTCGCTGGGCTACTGCAGTTGCAAGGCACCAGGTAGCCTCCCAAACCTTTTGCCTTACATGGCCAGTCCACATGTGGGGAGCTGCTTCTGGGCTGATGATGGCAATGTCTGCCTGAAAACCTCGACAAGCAATGAATGTTGGAAAGAACTGGGTTTCACGGAACAGTGTCATGCACTAGTGGGGATCGGTTTCAGGCATATCGTGTCAAGTCTATGTTGCAGAGGTGTTATTTGAAGAGTCTTTTGCTGCTATTTGTGGGCATTCTGTACATAGGAAACCCTGGACACGATTCATCCCCCTCGTCCAGGCCTCAGGGCAGAATCGGTGCCACATGGCTTCCGTGACAGCGTCCCAAAGATGTACAAATCAGAGATGAAAGACCCTGAACGTGAACCCCTAGACCTCTGACCATGAGCACCGCTGCCCTGATGCTCACCGTCTTGTACTCGTACCCTTTGCACCACGCTTGAGACACTTTGGCTGCGGTACGGTTTAGAGTAACAGTCAGGGGTTAAGGGTTTCGGGTTGCGGTTCAGGGTGAAGTGTTTATAGGGCTCAAGGATTTGACACTCCCGTAAGGCCGATCCGGGTTTCTCAACCCCCACACACCAAATGCTACGTAACAAATGTCAGACATGACCTCTTCATTGCATGTGAAGGATGTTGCCTGGTTGCTGGGTTTGCGTAGGGTTTCCGGTCTCCTCAAAGACAGGCTTCGCGTAGATCAAGGCCTTCATGATGAGAATGGCACTGGCGGTATAGTGTGCGCGTCTCATATAATGACAACCCTATGGACCCCCAACAGAATCCTGCAAAATTCAATAACACCCGTCAGAAATCTTGAATTCCCAAGCTAGTTACATCAGAAGCCATCCTCGGCAAAGGTCATGGGGTCGAAGCAACAAGTAACTACCGAACGTGCATTTGGCATGATGTCTAGGGCTAGGGTTTATATGGATACTTTTTGGGTGTGGGGTTTGACTAGGGCAGTGGCTAGCGTAGCGTTTGGTAGGCAATGACACTAGTTGGTTTGGGTCCTCTTGCCGTGCAGCCCAACCCCAACTTCACGCTGAAAGCAGCAAGAGAATTCCCCTGGCCGAGCGAAGGAATTCAAGGATGAAGGGTTCCCCACAAATCCACGCAAGCATCTACGAACGGTATAGGGCTTCGGGGTTAAGTAAAGTCTAAGGTTTAATAGGGTTCAGGAGTTAGGGTTTGAGATTGAGTGTTTAGGGCCTTGTTGAGGACAGCTCAAGGGTGAACAAAAACAGCGGGACCCCAAATCCCAAACCGTGCAGCAAACCTTGGATGCTAAACCCAACTTCACATCCAAAGCCTGAGCCCCACAAGGTACACTTGAATGGTAGCAAAAAAGCAGGCGTGCATTAAACCGTTGGCTGCAGGGCGACTGCTGTGTGGTCCAATGGCTCGCGATACCTCGCGGATTCTTCGAGGAGCGATGCCGTTTTGGGTGTCTCGAGGCATATGATCGTAGGTATTCGGGGCCCTCGGGTAACCACTACATCAGTGCCCTTTTATCAGGCTTCTCACTGCGGATCTTTCTTAAAACTTATGATTCGGCACTCGGCGTTTCTCGCTTGGAGGAGTTCAAGGCTGAGGGCCTGGAGGCAAAACCTTAACCCACCAAAACATACCTTTTTGTAGGGTCCCTATAAATTCAAAGTAGGGTCCATAATTCTAACCTACAAAAAATAAAAAAAACAAAGGTTTTTGCAGGTTAAGGTAGGGCCTAGCTCAAGGCCTAGTCTGCGTCTGGGTCTTTGGCTTTACGCTGTTCGGGTTCCGAGTTTTGCGGGGTAGGAGACGAGTAGTCTCGAAGAACCCTCTGCCGGCGTGGCGGCTACTGTAAACCTGAATTACCGAGGCTTGGTTCGCATATGGGCAGATGGAGACTTCCAAAAGTTCGAATTTAATTACATCTGGTCACGGGTTTACGGATTTCGGGTCTAGGGCTGTGGCTTTATGATTTCGGGCTTCATGGTTTTACGGCTTCAGGGCTTTCGGGTTCAGCTTGTGGTCTTGGGTTCAGGATTCCCCGAAACCTTAATCCCAAGGCCCAAGCACTCTACCCGAAACCTGAAACCCTGAACCCAAAACCCTAGGAAGCTCATTCTTGAAACCCTTGTCTCACCTGGCCCCGGTCGCTCGGGAGATGGTGTCTGCCGGGGCAGCGCCGGGTCAGCGCCACAAAACAAACCGAACCTCCCATTCTTTCGGGGGTTTCAAATGGTTGAGGGTTCAGGGTTTTCGGCGTTTTAGGGTTTGGGGTTGTCGGTGTTTTAGAGTTTAAGGTTTTGGGGGATTTACGGTTCAGGGTTTTGGGCGGTTTAGGGTCTTCGGGGTGTCAATTTGTGGTCTCAAGGGCTTTGTCATGCAGCAACTTGAGGGGCGTTGGGCTCAGGTTCTGGGGGCAGAGGAGGGAGATCCACTTCTAGTCCGAGCATGTCTTTGCCACTCTTACGGAACATGTCGGTTTGGCCGTAGTATAGTGTTCTTGCTCTTCTTGTTGTTGTCGTTGCGGCAACGACTACGCCTAACACTGACATTGGCCTGAAACAATCTAAATTTGGGCCAGTGCTCCTACTTCTGCAAAAAGGCTGTGAACAGGACCTCCAATCACTCTAAAGCTTTCGTGTCCTGGTTGGGGGGTTCACGTTGTTGGGTGGTTGAGGCCTTCAACTTTGAACTGTTATTGGGTTCGTGGTTGATTTAAGTTTCGGGGCTTAAGGCTTTCGGGATGTGGGGTTTCTCTCACAATCTCACGCACAATGAACACGACAGAGTCACATGCAGCGGTTTTTGGTGTTAAAGCCATAGCCTCCTAGCGCCAGTGGGCTTGGGGTAAGCCCAACTGTAGCATGGCCACGATCGGGGTTGCACGAGAACCCCATATCAAATTCTGGAGGCTCTAGATTCGAAGGAATCCAAAAGTCGAGAACTTAGACTGAACCCAAAACTGCCCCAAAAATAAGATAACAGAGCTTCAAACACAGGAATATTTGCACCAACCCCAAATGCCACGACCTACACCCTAATTCCGTAAATCCTGATAAGCCCTATGAAATCCTTAGCCCGTAGCCCCACAAAGGCTCTCCCATCCCAAGCCCCACATGACCAAGCGCCGTAGCCCGAAAACCAACCCTCAATCTCATCAACCCGACAGAAGATCCTCCCAGAAATGGCATCGCGTGAACCCTACACTTCACCACCCCCGTCCGGAATCTTCACTCCAGAGTCTCTGTGGAAGGTAACAGCCTCCTTCAGCTCCCAAAATCCCGGAAAGGCTAAACCCACGGGCATCCTAAACCAAAGAAACCCCATGGACTCCCTCAATTCACACACGCCCATTCGTTGCCACCTATGCAGGTCGACACCAGGGAGGCCACCACCGCAAGGCGGCCGGCGCTGTCGAGATCAGCGCCGCCATGGCTCCTTGGCACAAGGATTTTCCAAGAAGCTCGAAAAGGGCCTACAGAGTTTGAGAAGGAGCAAACGGCTTCAGAGAGACTAAAGCTTTTTGGGCGAAACAAGCAAAACCACTCAGAAGGGAAAGAATAACTCCAGACAAAGGAGCAAGAAGCTGGAACGGCAGAAGTAGCAAAAAGGAGCAATCCGCGATTTCAAGGGACTTTGAAGGCAATTTGAGAACAAGCAGTGGATCAAAAGAGACTTGAGACATTGAGAGCAAGGAGAGCAAGGAGCAGGCCGATCGGTTGAACCTGGAGAATCTGAAAAGAAAGCAAACCGCTAGAAAAAGAACACAGAATTTGAGAACAGGGAGGAAACAGCCCGAAAGCTACAGTTTGAGAGCAAGGGACAAGCCACGCGCAAAGGACTAGAGAATTCGGTAAACAGAAACAAGCCGCTCAAAACGGACTAAAAGGAAAATTTAGAACAACCGCTCGACAAGGACAAGACAATTTGTGAAATGCGAGGGCAAACCGCTCGAAAGAGACTTGGGCGACTAGGGACTATGGGCGGAAGATGGCGGAAGGAACAAACCGCTCGAATTGAGAAAAAGGAGCAACCCGTTCGTATTTGAGAACAAAAAGCAATCCGCTCGCGAGAGACTAGAGACTTGGAAAGCCAAGGGCAAACCATTCGAAATTGACTAGAGACGTTCATGCGGACACAACCAAAGAACTAGCAATGACGCTCACTAGTAACTAGTACATTCAAACCGGGAGCGTGCCTCCAAGCGCCGTGGGTCCCACGAAACATGGTGGAGACAAAGCACACTATTACATTCCCGAACTGACTTGCATCTGCATCCTGTACTGCGCACATGCTCACTGTGGAGCATCTTCTGCATTCATATGCTCCAGCTGAAGCCGAAAAAACAACAATGCGAAAAGACTTGGTCGGTCCAGGGCGGTTGGGGAAAGCATGCGACAGATGTCCTGGTGATTGGTGTCTTGTTGCGGAGGTTCGGTGGAGGATAGTACTTCCGAACTGGCTGGCCTGCAGAGTGACAGCCCAGGATGGCCCCGGAATCATTCCCGTCGAGCTGCCGCGCATTTCAGAAACAGCTTCGAATTCTAGATCTTAGGAGCAGTGGAAGCTCCTAGATGCAATACCACGTCCGAAACAAACACAGCGCAGGATACTCCATATAGACAGAATAGGAACACAAGTAGGCCGCCCAGGACTCCTTGTACTGCCACTTTTTGCTCCAAAACACCGCATGCCCAAGTTCGCCAAGCCGATTCCCGGAGAAGGCACGACCTGGCAGGTTGACGTTGCGCGAAAGACGAGAAGGTTTAAAACATTCTAGAACTGTAGGGTACGCTCCGGTGCGAATGAATGCGATATGACTGCGATATGACGAGAGTGGCTGGGTCGCACTTCTTTATGTTACGTGCACAATACATACTCTTCGTGTATCACAGGCACACCCATACGTGCGACATGATGATACAATGCTAAAACCGCATTGCGCTTAGATTTGTAATACACAATTCGAGTGAAAGTTAGCACACAGAGACGCAATTGCATTATAGCAAAAATGCCACATCCTTGTTGGGTTGTACATTGCAAACCCAAATGAGGCGCATCCCTCACGGGTTCCACAAACCCTACCGATCATTCAATCTCGATTGTTATGGCCCAAAGTATCTAAGTGTTGTGGTCAACACAAAAAACCGTGCTATGTATTGCCTATGTACTCATATTATGTTTTCCTACTACAGCCTTCCTCGCCATCCGTAGGATGATTTTCATCTCCCTGATAGAACCATCTTCACAATATGTGTCATCATCGTCAGTTCCCTAATAAAACCGTCATGGCCATCTGTATCATCAGCACCATGTCCAGCAGATATAGTCGAGAACCCAGACTATCCAAACACGAATAAGCATAATAAACACGGCCGATAA
>CAJNDT010000801.1:101210-136049 GCA_905221615.1 Symbiodinium sp. CCMP2592
AGGTGGAATAACTGACACGCTTGGCCTTGTTCGACTGCATGTGCAGAAGCTGGGCCTTGCCTGACAAGTTGTACTCTGCGAACTCGTCGGTGGCCACAACGTGGTTGGCCTGCACGTCCAGCCTGTCTTCCATCAAGACCACGATCACACCCTCTTGTGCGTAGTTCTTGGTCGAGGAAGCTGCACTGGCATCGTGGATGCACACAATGCGGTAGCTGGAAGATTGAAGTGACCTGTAGTAGATGGCTGCTTCCTGATCACGTTGAGCGCGTGTCGTCAGATCGTTGGCATCCCTCAGGTGTTTGACTTTAGCACGATTCATGACGCCTTGCAGCATCGACAGATCTGCCAGTAAGTCAGGACGGGTGATGCCAGTCCACATCAGCGCGCCAATGGCTGATCGGAGGGTCGTCAGCTCGGCCGCCGAAAGGTCGCGGTCGTCCTTGTCGTCCTTCTTCACCGCAATGGGCTTAAGCATGCTGACGTACTCCCGCTGGTCCACCATGATGCCGTCCGCGATGGCCGAGTATCGGCATCCACAGTGCATGAAAGGCAGAGTTTGCCTGCTCAGCTTTCCGAACTTGTCCAGCATCTTTTGGAACATCTCGTCCAGCCACTTGATCACGCCTTCAACCGCGAGGTCGTCCACATGTGTCGACACACTAGACGATGGCCATTGTCCGTGGCGAGGACTGGGCCAGTACCAGTAGCACTCGTCGAAGTGTGACTGCTGGCCTCCAAGCTGTTTCAAGTATTTGTGCAAGTAGAGCTGCCAGGCCAGGGGTGCCTCCGACAGACCATAGACGGGCTTCAGGCACAGGAGAACATACTTGTGGATATCTTCCTCGCGTATGTTGAATTTGGCACTGAGTTTCTTGAGATGTCTCCAAACATTCCGTGGTGGAACGATCGCTATCATGCGTTCAACGCATTGGACACCAAGTTCTTTCAGTGTCTTCCGCAGCTCCTTGTAGGTGAGGCCCTTGAGGAATGCCCCGGCAATGTCCCAGCTTTCCAACGACTTGTGCTTGCTGTTCGTGGCTGATACCAAGATGAGTCGTTGGGATAGTCTGGTCGCTGTAGACGATCTGCTGCTGAGCTCATGCTTCCACGGATCATGGCATCCTCGCACACACAAACGGCTTTTCACCATTCTTCCCGTAGGGGCCTTCTTCCATTTCCTGACCCAGATCGCGTCGATGACCGCACAGTCTGAACCCAGGTTGTCGCGCAGCTCGGCGCGGAAGGCGTTCTCGGCGACGAACTGTCCGACCTCTTTATAGTCGGCTTCTTCCACCTGTGGCCAGATGTCCGCCACCTGGTGTTCTTCAACGTTGTTTGTCGCCGTGTCCACCCGGAAGATGTTCCCCACACTCAGATCAGCATACCATCCCTTCGACTTCATATGAAAGATGCCATCGAAGGTGGTCGGGCCATGTGGTGGAACCTCGCCGCCTTCGTCGGAAGTGTCACCGGAGTGTTCGGAGTGGATGAGGTGCTGTCTGCGGTGCATGTGGAGGAAGGTGTCCTGCATATAGGTGGACCTTGACTCCAGGAAGGAAGTTCGTTGCTTCTTGGATTCAGGCCCCAATACCACAGTCCGAGAATCTGGGCCTGGTCGTTTGCTGGGTTCTGGTGTGACGTCCATGTCCTGGCCTTCGTCATCGCGATCATGTTGTGGTGCTTGAGGTTCGGTAGGCACGATGGGAGATTCCTCCATGGGGAGTCCACGTGGCGCCCAGGTGGATGTTGGAACTTCCAAGGATGGATCGTAGCTGTAGAAGTAGAGGTAGCACATGGACTCTTTGCCACTGATCCGAAGTGAAGTCGTGGAGATGTCGTTGCCACTGATGTTGTCCACGATAGACATCCGGACAGTATTGCGCTTCCACGCCACCAGGGTGCCAGTGGTGCCTGCCAGTGTTATGAGCTTCCGCAGTCCGGTGCCCACTCGTATGCCATGGCACGGTTTGTTCGTCAGAAACCGTGCGGCCAGAACGATGTCCTCGAGGATCTTAGTTCGTTGCGATTCCGACATCGAGAGTGGCAGAGTGGACCACTTGCCTTTGTTATTCTTGACATGACCGTAGGTGTCGATCCGGTAGGGGACACATGCCTCGACGCTATCCATGAGTCGCCTCAGGGCGAGCCAAGATTCGAGCTCGTTCTCGCGGCGGTTGTCCTCTGAGCTGTGGTTGTTGGCGTAGTAGGAGCCTCGGAAGATTCGGAGACTTCTCATGGGAATCAGATAAGGCCTGCCCTGGTACTCCACGATGGCCGAACCGTTGTCCTGCAACTTGAGCAACAGGCCTGGGCCGCGCCATCCAAGACCGTCTGCATCTTCACGATGGAATTCAATCTCAGTGACTCCCGGCTTCATGTCCTCAGTAGGAAGTCGCTGCGGTCTGGTGTGTGCGGCACGGGCAATGCGGTCCTCCGCTATTGATTGTGCTGAGGCTGTCAACGCAAGTTGCCGAAGACGTAGGGCTCGCTCATAGACCGTGGGATTAACCTGATCTGCACCCGTGAACGCCTGGATGCCCGGAGCGTCCATGTCGTAGTATGGCATTGGAAGAGTGCCCATGACCATCATGTGGGGCGAGTAGCCGCCGATGTTGATCGTCGCGTTCTGAGCGAAACTTGCTTCGGCAGCAATGTCGCCCAAGTCGATGTCCAGGCCTTGGCGTTCGCATTCAGCTCTGAGCTTCAACATGCAGATCTTAGACAGGTCGGTGTGCTTCTCTACTACGCCAGTGGTCGTGTGTTCACCTTGTGCTCGTCCGCGAGTGGTTCCTGCTGGTGCTCGATCGATATTGAACCTCTCAAACTCAGCAGCGGCTTCATGCGACATGAGGCATGATTCCTGGTCCGACACCAGCTTTCTCATCGGACCAAAGAAGCGAATCCAGTTCTGGAGGATGGTCCGCAGAGCCGTAGGTAGGTCTCGGCCAGAGACCTTCGTGATGACCTTGTACCTCGTCGCCACATCGACGAGGATGAGGAACCATTGTTCCCAGAGCTGGAAGTAGTCAGCCTGCACCTCCAGGTTGAAGGCTCCAGGATGGTTGGCCTTCACGACAGGCTTGCTCTTCAGCTTGCTGTATCGTCGACATATGGCGCATCCTGACACTGTCTCTGAGACCAGCTTCAGGACCTCGCTCGGCATGCCAGCGCGGCTGAGCAAGGATTTCAGATCACTGGCGTTGGCATGCCAGAACCGTTCGTGCAGCCCCAGGATCAACCGCTTGGCCTGTTCCTCATCAGATCTCGCCAATTGCGGCAGGCGGACCAGGACCCTGCGGAAGTCGAAGTTGGTTCGCCTCGGTGGATCGATCACTGCTGCGCCCTCGATGTCCGTCCCCTCTGCTTCCTGTACTGCTTCTTCACGTTCCTCAGCATCGAGTTCATCTTCGCGAACAGCAGCAGCTCGCACGACTGGGTCGTCCGGTGGAGACGGATCTTCATCAGGAACACGTAGTCGGAACTCAGTCGTTCCAGTCCATCGTCCTTGTTCCAGGGCCGCCCTAGAGCTCTCCCGCGATGTCCACTCATCTCTGATGATGACCTTAGGTCCGGGCGCATCGAAAGGATGAGCCATTGTCACCCTGTCTGACGTGAGCTCATCCAGAGCCACTGGCCCTTCATCCTCTCTGGGAGTGAACATTGCGATGCGAGGTTGTAGGTGATGTCGTATCGCTCGGCCGCGGGACTTGTCGAGCTCCCAGTAGTCGCGGTCCTGTGGGGACGATCCGAAGACAGCGATGATCCAGTCTTCATGATACTTCTTTGCCTTCAGCTGACTGTCGGTGTAGGTTCGGAGGTCCTCTATGGGTTTGATTGTCCATGCCTTGACGCCGCCTCTGATAATCATTCGAAGTGGTGCCGTCTCCGTGCGCAGGAAGGGCATGGGCAAAGGAAGAACCTCGGTATGGAGGGAAGTGCTGACTCCCTTCACCGCCAGGTGCTTAGCGAAGATCTTCCTCAGGAGGGCCAGGTGAAGTGGATCCTGGCTCCAATGGTTGTGCTTGCCCTTCTGCTCTGATATGATGTTGACACTGTCGTTGACAAGTTCCAGCAGAAGGTTCTTGAGGATGACCATGTCAATGGCAGAGAACTTCATGTCATCGGGCATCTGCACTTTCACTTCATCGAGGTTCGGTTTCTTCATCGCCTGCTGCTTGAAGTCTTCCATCAGCTGTGGCATGGGTGTTGTCACCGCACTGCGAACCGAAGGTTGTTGTGGAGGAGGTGCCCTGCTTGATGAAGAGGGCTCTGAGGTCGCCGGCGTCGGCAACGAGCTGGCGTGTCGACATTCTCGAGGAACCAGCGTGTGCTCGGTGCCGGGTGGCGCATTCCTTCCCATGCTGCACTTAGGACACTTGTAGCCAATGAAGGTCTCACCCTCGGTGTGGCCGATGAACTTCTTGATGTCCTTTATCAGCGATCGGCACAGTTGATGTGGTAGTCCGCTGGGCCACCTGAAGAAGTGCTTTGGATCGGAGTGTCCTTTCTTGTGGCCGCGGCAGCGCTGGGAAGCTGAGCGGATGGAAAGGTTGCCTTGGATTCCGAGCGATCGGGACACAGGCAGTCCATCCTTGTCCACCACACCGAAGACACAGGTGTCAGCTCGCTGTCGGGGACGACACCCAGAGATGTCTTGTTCAAGAGTCGACAGGCAGGTCCTCTTCCATCTCGCAGAGTTCCATGGGCCTTCGATAAGGAAGCCGCAGTTGTTGTCAGCTTGGTTCACAGCAAGGGTTTTCACGAAGTTCATCATAGCATTCTCCTTCTCTTGTAGTAGATCACGTTCTTCGGCCGTGGCATTGTTCGAGAGCCTGGAGACAATCTCCATGGGAGAGACGACGATCACGGAAGGCTGGGTTTGCTTTTGGACCTCCAGTAGAACTTGCTGGTGATGGCGGTTCGTGATGTCCCAGCCGTACCGGTAGTCGACTGGAAAGATTGTCGCAAGCCCGGCCAAGATGGCCAGATATGAGAGCCGTCCAGCTCCCAATCCAATCTCCCACAGTTGCGCCCTCCTCTGGCCACGGCTCGTTGTTTTCCATTGCTCTACGTTGTCAGGAGTGACGACGTGGTGACCTGTCTGGACGTGGTACTCCTCCCTGTGGTGCTGGTAGTAGCTTGCCATGGACTGTCTATGTCGATCATCAAGATCGCTTGGAAGAGAGTCGCCGTAGTAGCAATCAGGCATGGTGAACTTCGCCTCATACGAAGGGGAGCCAGAGATGCTCGTGAGCTGCTCAAACATAACGTCGTTGGCCCCAGCATCCTTCTTGACCTCGTGTGGTGTTGATGTAGCTGTCGGTGGTTGTTGCTCATCCACAAAAGCAACATTCTTTGTCCCAGCATCCTTCTTGACCTTGTGTGGTGTTGCGACGGTAGCTGTAGGTGGTTGTTGCTCAGGAGTGGCCTCATTGACGCTGGTGGTGCATGTGGTCACAACGGCATCCGAGCTGGACGCCTCATCATGACTCCGCTTTGGCTTTGCTGTAGTCGCCCTCACAAACCATGATCTGACATCCTTCCACGTCTCACAGGACTTGGTGTGGATGTTCGTGAGGAAGCTGTTGAGTTTCTTGGCATCCTCAGCCATGTCGTTGGTGGCGAGCTCCTCGTCCAAGGGCAGCAGATAGTGGCGCGAGTCCGTGTAGAGAAGGCGGATCATGTGGAACTCGCCGTCAGTGGTCGGGATGGCCAGCAAGCCGTCCTTGTTCGTGAACCAGTTTGAAGCCATTATTGACTTCATGCCAACAAGCGCAGGATTGCCAACTAGCGCTGGGCATGTGCTTGCCTCGCCCCCGATCACGTCGGCCTTGTACTGAGCTCCATCCAGGCCACGCAGCATCGGCAGGTTCATCTTGATCTCGCCCAGGGTCGTGTCTGCTGCGCCACTGATGCCTGTCACCTCGGAACGCTTGGGTTTCCATTCCAAGGTGTCACTGACCTGCTTTGCCATGTCGATGTGACTGAGAAGGTCTCTCAGCGTCTCCGAGCCCACCAAGCCATTCGCCGCACCAGGGTCAATGATAAGCCCTCGTCTGCGTTGTCCAGCCACCGTGTGGAACACCTCGCCGTCGTGGGACTGCTCGTGGTAGGTCAGGTGCCTTGGCGACATGTCCTCGTCGCTCCCTCCGCTCGAAGCCTTGCGGAAGAAGAAGGACAGGTTCTTTGTCGACAAGGCCATGGCGGACTGGTCGGTGTCGCCTTGGTCGCCGGTCCCGGATGGAGAAGGCTCCGTCGCACGAGCAGATCGCTCGAGCTTCAGCAAGTCCTCAAAGTAGTCGTTCTTCACCTCGGGGTCGTTCGCCATGCTGAAGTACTTTGTAGACGGAGTGGAAGACGGTCGCGCCATGGAGTCGCTCAGCTGAAGCCCTTGGCGGGCATGCTTCATTTGGTAGGTCTCCTGGTAGTCATAGCCGTAGGGGTCGTGGTTGGAGTAGTACCGCGGAAGCCACGACCTCGGACCATCAGGTGACGACCAGGAACCCTTGGGACTCCAACCTTTGCCGCGTCCTTTGTTCCACGACTTGCCCTTTGGACGCCCTTTTCCTTTGCCTTTGGACTTGCCCTTTCCTTTGCCGTACTTGCCCTTGGGAGTGGCCTTGCCGCTGTCCTTGCCAAAGCCCTTTCCACGAACCGGGCAATCGGCTGCATGGTGCCACTTGCTTCCGCACGCGTGGCATCCGGATCCAAAGGCTCCCTTTCCGCGTCCATGTCCACCGCCAAAGCTGTATACTCCATCGGGGTCGGCTTCAGGAGGTTGATCTTCTCCTTGATAGCCGGGCTCGGAAGTAGGGTCCCCCGGCCATTGCTCGTACGGATCGAAGAACTCCTCCTCACCGTACCATGCCTCCTGGGACTCGTCTGGGCCGTAGTCGGGGTGCTCTTCATTCCACCACACATCGGCCCAATACCCCTCATCATCGTCCCAGCCGTAGGTCTCGGGCTCGTCGTAGTTCTCGCGTTCGTAGAACACATCGCCAGTGCTGTTGCCCTTGTCGGTGCGATGCGCGAGACGTACAGCCAGAGTCCTGAGGTCGTTGAAACGACTCAAGTCCCCATGCACCTGCAACCGAAGATCATCCTGGTGCCGTTGGGAAAGGCCTGCTTGACGAAGCCACATGTAGCTCTTAGCCACGGCATTGATCTCCAAGCCAGCTTTGGACCTGGCGTCCTCGTACCTGAGATCCCATTCTGCAGCGAACTCCTGAAGGTCTTGACCCTGGGAGCGCTTGTGCTCGAAGAACATCTCCAGGGCCTTGGTGGTCTGCGCCTCGTCCGTGTCTCCAAAGGCATCCCGGAGAGCATTGCAAAGCGCCTGAACGCCACTGGGGATGGCGTGCTGGATGATCGTCACGCCATCCGCCGGGTCAACGACCTCGTCCACGCTCAATCTGACCAAAGCCGCGTCGCCAACGTCGTAGGTGCCGTCGGGCCTGATCAGCTTAAGCTCAAGAGCTATTCGTTGTGCTCGTCCTTGCAGCCTTCCCGCAACAAGCGGGCCAATGATCTCGTCTGGGGCTTCCGAGCACCTGTACCACAACTTGAGCTTAGCAAAGTAGGTTTTCAAGGGGTAGCTTTCGATGCCCGGGCGCCATCCTGGTGGTGTGTCCTTCCGCCACTCATCGAGTGGCACGCCGCTCTGACTTGGGGTGGCCATTTCTCCAACTGCTCTGCAACACAGCCAGCTTGCTTCAGGTAGTAGGTCTCGATCCGGATCGTCACGTAGATCTTCCGGCGAATCGGGCTGTAGGTCTGGATCGCCTCCAGGCTGTAGAGCTCGTACTCCGTTGGCCGCCGGCAAGGGCACACTCCAAAGTGCGCCGGTCGCCGAAGAGGAAAGAAGCAGCTGTCCTGCTGCCAAAAGTGACTAAGTGCGGTTCCGAGCCTCAGGAACCAAAGCGTAGTGCACGTGTTTCGTGGTGACGTTGTCGTGGGTCGTAAGACCGAGGAAGTACAGGAGGAACTCGAAGAAGACGTTGTTGGGTTCGCTGGCCCGGAGGCCGCTGTCGTCGCAGCCGACGGAGTCGCCGCTATGGCGGCGAAGGCAGCCTACAGCTGGAGCACGCAGCTCCGCTACCAGAATTGAATCTGGTCTCTTTTGTGAGGCTCAAGCCGGCTGCAGCATCTGCGTCTGTGCAACATATGAAATGGCATGTCCCTGTACAAGTGAGCGGTAACAATTTGACTCAAAGTTACACACATCTAACACATACATGTACCTATGCACATGTATATATATATATATATATATACGTGTCTGTAATCGCTACCCCATTTAAGAAACACCCCACCAGTAATAAAGACACTTTGGGGCCAATCTTCCCGAAATCACCCCTGCCCTCTAGACTCTAAACCTAACTAATTAGGGGGGTTCGGGGCAAGAGCAGGAGTAAGAGCAAGAGCAGGAGCAAGATATACATATATATATATATGTATATATGTATATATATATATATATATATGTATATATTTATATATATGTATACAGCATATATATATATATATATATATATATATACACATATTGCGTACGCACAAGCCAAGAACGGTCAGACGCTTCTACTTCGACAACCCCCCCCCCCCCAGATCATGTACTGAGGGAATTGTTGCCGTCCTGCCCCTTCCCCATATGATCTATGCCGTTCCAACGGCAGGGAGCAACAACAAAAGCAACAATGACAACTCTTTGCGTTTACTATTGAAGTGTCTGGGTTTCGCGAGTGGCTGCTCTAAGGGATTCGAGAGTACGTATAGGCTTGGTGCAGGAGGCCTTGTTGAACCTTGGGCTCCCACAAGATACGGGGACCGTGATCTTACTTTGGCGCAACTTTGGGCCTAACTACCCCGGTTTGGGGTGTATGCTACCATCCGTGTTCAGGAGTTTTATTATTCGAATTGAACCTATTATGGTGACTGGCCTTCCGAAGAAACCATGCAGCTCATAAGCAGGCAGGAGAGAACGCCATGGTTGAAAGTTGCAGGCTCAACAGTGGTACCTTGGATCCTCAACAGTACATTCCTAAGCATGCATGTAGGAGGCAGGATCAATAAGGGCATTGTTGCTCCGACTTAGGGGTTTAGGCACCATGCTGCTTCTGGCTTGTGGCCTTCAGGCTTTTGGGAACTGAATCGTTCAGCTGTGCTTCTTCTGTGTTGACAAAAGTAAAGGGGATTCGGGAAGAGAATGCTATCTCGTAAACCATTATACCTCGCTGCAAGACTATCGACATGCGGCAGAGACACTGGGATGCCATGCTGCATATGGCAGTGGTCTTCTGATTACTGCCGATGGCACTTTCTACTCGTGACTTCTTCTAGTAATTTTAGTATGTTTGACTAGAGCAACAATAGCAATTGTCAAGTATGCTATACCATTCTAAACGATATTATACTGTATCATAGCGAAACTACCGTACAGAGGCGGTCTAATCTGCTAATCTCACCTTACCACACAAAATCAGAACATAACATGGGCAGAATAGGAGACTGGAGCGCAGACCATGAGACAACTCGGCAGCAAAGCCAAGCAGCATAGCCCACTGCCATGTTAGCAGGATTCAAGGCACAGCTCACTACACACTGCCAAAAGGCTGCAGAAGCCTCATGCAATAGTTGGCAGCAGCACCCCAGTACAAAAGCTCATAATATTCAACTGTCTTAAGACACGAGCGAGAAGAAAACGTAACCAGTACTTCTCTAATCACTTGCGACGGCCTCACTCTCGGCGTCGTTCTGGATCCGCCCGTTCAAGGTGTTTTCGGGGGACATTGCCTGCGGGAAGGCTTCTGGCTATCCTGAACATCGACCTCTTCGAGTTTCAATTCTACACGCTTCAACTTGAAACTCTGCACCTACACATGTGTAGAGTCTACAGATCACCCTGGTTCAGATTTGACGAACTTCTTCCTATCGGGGCAACCGGAGACTACTGTCTCCACGTCTCTTGCAGCTACACCAGGCTTTTAGAAACTGAGGGATCCGGTTGGCACTGAAAGCATTTCGGGAAGGGTGTGTGTGTGTGTGTGTGCGTGTGTGTGCATTTGTAGATATGGATGTAGAATATGCTTATGCTGTGTTCTTATGTTGAAGCATTCCGCATGCACCTATGTATGTAGGTATGTATGCCACATCATTAGCAGCCACATATGTACACTATACATAATTGTAAACTGGTCTTGCCACTACCAAAAACAAGACAAGCTGCTGCTCGTTCTACATTGGAATCACCAGAAGTATACAGGACTTTCTGCAACAGTTGGGAATCCACAGCTTTATGGCCAGGGTCGACTCAGGTCGACTCCAGTCTTTTCCTGCGGGGTCAAGAGAAGTCGAACGCGGTGGTACAGGAGCTGTACAGCAGGTTCCATAAAGCCACATTTCAATACAAACTTGGATCGACATGTTCTGATTCAGCACTTGCTGTCGTCTGGTGTGCAACTTACATGGCCACCCGCTGAGTTTCGAACGCAAAAGGCGACTGCCGTCTGAGAGGCCTTCGGAAGCGTCGTGGGTGTAGGCATGCTGTCATCCTCCCAGCACCATCTGCGAATAGTTGGAGAGCTTTACTGCGGAACGGCCCTCATCATGCGAGCACTCATCATGGCACTTCGATTCCTGCAAACACCGCCGGCACCTGCATTTGGGAGCCGCCTTCCCTTAACCCGAAACAGTCTGGAACCAAACGGCGACCAAAATACTCAAAAAGATGCAAGGGCGCTGATACTCAGATGTGCAGTGGAAGAAGGGCACAAGTAGGGGAGCGGCATGCCGATGTCGTACCTACCGCCTCGGACCTTCCTGAAGGATCTCGCAAGTTCGAAACTAGGGTTATACATACGGTAGCTGCAGGTACAGTTGCTTAGGGCCAACTTTGGTTACTTATCATCTGAAGCACCAAGCCCACTGAACCTCCAAGTAGAATCATAATTTCAGTCGGTGGAGCCCCGGACCCAGAAGTGCCGCAGTTGGGCTCCACTCCAAGAGCCCTCAAGGCCTTCAGATTCCAACCAGTCGCGCCTCCACGGAACGGCTCTTCTCCTCCTGAACCTCCACGCAGGAGCGGAGGTCCTTGCACTCCTGGCGGTGGCTTTGAAGTGGCTGCGCAAGGACATAGGCCCGAACTCTTCTTCGTCTGGCTTAAAGTGTTCACCTTGGGGCTTCCACGATCAATCCGGGACCTGCTGCTGTGCTAGTGGTGCTCTCGTCTTCTACAAAACAGATGCACGCACGTTAGCGTGGCCAGGCGCTGCAAGCGAGAAAATCCTAAAACCCGGTTGTTGCCCCTGTGACTGTGAACGCGGCTAAACACGCCAGGGAAAGTTTGGAAAGATTCTTGGAAGAACAACACATGAGCTCGAACTCTTATTGGCCTCGTCAGGAGAAAGGACTCTGCCGTACATCGAGCACTAAAGCGAACCATCAGTCCCAAACCCAAAGTTGAAGACCAAAACACCAACATCTCTGAAACCTAGCCGTGTATAATACCTTAGCTTTGCCAAACATTCGGAGTACCTGGGTGAGGACGGATGTGGCCTCCAGCTGTCTTGCGGATTAGACCAGATAGTCGGGTGCACAACGGCTTCGACAGGGCCTTGACCCCAAACCCCGAATCCCCTTGATCCTAACGCCCCGTAAAGCCCAAACCCATGCACCCTAAACTTAAAGCCTGCACCCTAAACCCTCAAGCTAAATATAAATCCGCAAACTCTTGCCCTGACCTAAACGCTGCACCCGCTCGGGTTGATTTTTTTTGAGCTCCTTTTTGATGCCTGCTCCCGGGTCACAAACAGGTTTAGGATTTAGGGCTTCAAGGTTCAGCGTCTAAGGGTGCTAAGGGCACCATGGGAGTTTAGGCCTGAGGTTCAGGGCTTCAGGGTTAAGGTTGTGGATTCACGGGTTGTGGTTTTAGGGTTAGGGTCTGGGAGTTGGGGGCATTCGAGGGGTTCTAGAAGTAATATTAGTAAAACAACTGGCTGGAGTCATGGCATTCTCTACGGCTCTCAACTTGAAGCTTTTACCCCCAACCCTCTAAACAGGGACGGAACCCTGCACCTCAACCCGTCTGAAACGTCCGTGACATCTTTCAAACTCCCAAATAACACCGCGGCCCTCGAAAACCTCCCTTCACCTGTACGAGAAACCCAAACCCCAGAGAAAACATGCGGCCCCATCACTCTTTCGACCCTGTCCACAAGGGCACGGAATTGGAGTTCTGTGCCCCCAAAACCCAAAGCCGCTAAACCTGGTAACCTACAAGGTCCACTTGGGTGGCCTGAAGATGCAAGGGCGCTGATACTCAGATGTGCAGTGGAAGAATGTCGTGCGCACCTTAGCCTCGGACCTGCCTGAAGGATCTCGCGAGTTCGAACACAGGGCTAGAAATGAAGTAACTACAGCTACAGTTACTTAGAGCCAACTTGGTTACTTATCATCTGAAGCACCAAGCCCACTGATCCTCCAAGTAGCATCAGGATTTCAGTCAGTGGAGCCCTTGACCCAGAAGTGCCGCAGTTGTTCTCCACTCCCACAGCCCTCAAAGCCTTCAGATTCCAACCAGGCGCGCCTCCAATGACCGGTTCTTCTCCTCCTGAACCTCCAAGCGGGAGCGGAGGTCCTTGCACTCCTGGCGGCTTTGAAGTGGAGGGCTTGGGGCCAATGCCATGCCCATGAGGCTCATTATGCTCCGATTCGGCATTTACGCTTGTAAGCAAGAGCTGATGGGAGTGTTCCTTGTGGTTCGTGCTGTTACAGACTCTGGAAGCCAAGCCCCAAATACCCAATGCCCACACCCCCCAAACCCCAAATCCCCTAGATCCTAAAGCCCCGTAAAGCCCAAACCCATGCACCCTAAGCTTAAAGCCTGAACCCTAAACCCTGTAGTAAGACATATATCCACCAACTCTTGCCCTGACCTAAGCGCTGCACCCGCAAGGCCACCTGAACGCTGCACCCTAGAACCCCAAAGTCCGAGACCCTAAATGAACCCTGATAGCAACCCTTATAGCAACATGTATAGTGCCCTAAATTTTGACCCCCAAAATCCGAAAAGCATTAAAAGTGGGCCTGCAACAAGGACTCCAAGACGGCATTTTTCACCTACGATCTTCAACAGTTTGGGGATTCGTGGAGGGTTATAAGGATTTGTAGCGACGTCCCTGGACTTATGGGTATTAATGAGGATTTGTAGGGTTGCTCAAAAGTTCTGCTATTGGGCCTCGACTGAGGCTGGATAGGGTTGAGTTGAGATTTAGGATATATAGGGCTTCAAGGTTCAGCGTCTAAGGGTGCTAAGGGCACCATGGGAGTTTAGGCCTGAGGTTCAGGGCTTGGGGATTAAGGTTGTGGATTCACGGGTTGTGGTTTTAGGGTTAGGGTCTGGGACTTGGGGGCATTCGAACCCTGCTGTCTCCGAGGCTGGCTGGCTGCCTGCCTGCCTGCATAGTCTGTCAGTGAGTTGCCTTGCACCATACATGATCGACATCTGTCTGCCGGCCAGGGAATCAAGTGATTCATTCATACTGATGTAACAGTAGTAACACAATGTTACATATCATTGATTAATGTACTGTATAGTGATGCATTAGTCACTGTTAATGTTTTAATCTTTGGACAATTGAAGTGTGCTCGATGAAAGCAGTGATCCCGACGACCTGCTCTGTCTCTAGTCTAAGTCGTAGTAGGCCTCCGTGCAAGCCGGCAGATGTGGTCGATGTCGTGGAGTGACAGTGAGTCTCTGGGCTCGGTCTCGGACTTATTGGCTGTTGGCGAGTTTGCAAGCACTGCGGCGTTTGGGGGTTCGTTTGTGGGCTCGGTCGCGGACAGTTTTGACGACGATGATTATGTGATTTATTTCGACGAGCTGCTAGAGGAGTCCTTTTCGACATTGTGGATGTTTCTGAATTCTGAAGAGCGTGGGCAAGTCTTGCAAGTAGACTGGCATATCAATGACATGATCCTGTGCGTACTCGTTCCGAGATTTGTGCGGCAAGGCAGAGTGCCAGGAATTTTACATTACAATGTGTCAGACGAATTTGTGTCGTCACTGAATCAATGATTTGTCGTGTTTGTACAGCCTCCGAGACCGTATTACGGATGTTGGGGAAGGCAGAGTGCCGGGTTTGCGTGTGCTTAGAGGATTTTGAATTCGACGATCTCGCCAGCAGAGCTAGACTGTCCGATTTGAGACCTCAGCGGTAGTGTGCGCAACTTGGATTCAAAACGGTTACCCAGCATGACATGCTGACTACACAGTGCCGGGTGGCAGTGATGTCCTCAGGACCCTGCTGTCTCCGAGGCTGGCTGCCTGCCTGCCTGCCTGCATAGTCTGTCAGTGAGTTGCCTTGCACCATACATGATCGACATCTGCCGGCCAGGGAATCAAGTGATTCATTCATACTGATGTAACAGTAGTAACACAATGTTACATATCATTGATTAATGTACTGTATAGTGATGCATTAGTCATTGTTAATGTTTTAAGCGTTGGACAACGTGTGCTCGATGAAAGCAGTGATGCCGACGACCGTTTCAAGGTGCTCAGGGAGTTCCGAGGCAGAGTGCCAGAGTTCTGCTGCTGACCATCATCAGGCCAATCACATTGACCTTGGCAGTGATTACTGGAACGAAGCCGTGCAACAACTTCGGTGGAATTGTTTACACTGTGGCAGATCAGCTGCCGACTATACCACCGGGCTCCGAAAGATCCAAAGGGCTGCACAATTGGATCAACGAATCAAATTGGCAGTTGAGGCCATCTCAGATTTCGGAGATATGGATATGAAGTTGTACAAAGCATGGACCGGCCAGACAGATGTGCTGCCTGGGTCGATCCCGCCACCTCGGCCATGCCAGCATGATGTCGAGACGTGGCCCATGGATGATGTTTTGATTTACGACCATCCCCAGTGGCAACTGTTTGTTGGCAGTATTGGTTGCCCGATCCGATATGACCAGCTCCGGGTCAAGCCTGACATTGTCATCTCTATGAATGCAGATGACAGACCTCGGAATTTTGAGCCATGGGACTGGTATCAGTATTTGGCGAATTGTGGACCGTTTGGCACTGCACATCTTCGGTATGGTGGCTGGGATCAAACACATGCCAATGACTTTGATGCTGAACAAAGAAGTCATGAGTTCAAGACCATTTGGCGCCGCCTCATTTCAGATTTCAGAAAGATTATGATGTGCTGGCAGCGCTCAGAAGAGGAGTTCAGCCAGAGTCAAAGGCAGAGTGCCATCAAGGGCAAAATGATGGGCAAGGCCAATGGCGGCAGGGGCAAGGGCAAGACAATCAGCAAGGGCTACAGCGGCCCCTGTCAGGTTTCCAATCACATGCAAAGCCAGAAGGCATCGACGAAGGGCTCATTTGGCTATGGCTGCTCCTATGACAAGGGCTTCAGCAAGGGAAGTGACATGGGCAGCCTGTTCGGAAGAGCCGCTGATGGAAGGCAGAGTGCCGATGGAAGGCAGAGTGCCTTGAAGGTGGCCGATGAGACATTCCCTGGTGAGCTCGGTAATGCTCTTGCTTTGTTGGAGGCGATGAAGCTTCAGGGAGGTGGTCGGAAGCGTGGAGGCAAGAAGAGGCCAATTCGTGTGCTTGTCCATTGCTACGGTGGCATTAACAGGACCTGTGCTGCTTATTGTGTCCTAGTCATGGCCTTTGCCTCGATGACCATGGAACAAGCCATTGTCAGGTGGATCAACCACCGAGCCTACTATGCTCCATTCCGGGATCGTGAGTACATGATTGAAGCACTGCTGGAAATGCAGGATGAGCTGCACACGTACAGTTGATCATCGACACTGAACCCGAAGTCCATGGTCAAACAGTTCTGCTCCAATGAATGATTCTGAGCCGTCGAAATTTGTGTCCCGACACTGGCCCAGCCAGAGAGTCCTGGACCCGACACTGGACTGCTGGCTGGAAGTGAAACACAGTCCTTACCTTGATAAGGCTAATAGTTACATTCCCACTTTCAGCTGGCAGTCACAGCTTAATTCGTGCTTTTAAACCTGGCTGCCGGTGTTACTGACTGAGCTTAAAAAGAAAGTGAGATCATGCCCGTCTCGGTTGTGGAAACTGTCAGTTCCTTTGTCGGTTGTGCCGACATGGTGATCAGGGCCGCTGGGGCGATTGGATGAGTGAATCCAGCCGGCGACTCAGTGGGTGCAAGTGTGACTTTAACAGTCAGTCTCCGGTGATTGTAATGAGTGCTCATTTTTGCCTACTTGTGCTGTTGCAGCTGTCTGGGTTCCGGTGTAAGGCAGAGTGCCCTTGTCCCATTTGTGCAGTGGGCAAGTCATTATCCGCCATGGAAAACACGGGCGCAGTTCGCCAGCGCACTCGGCTGCAAGAGTTTTCAAGTTGGCAGATGGCCAACTTGAGCAACGCCGGTCAATCCCAAAGAACAAGTCAGGTCGGGAAGGGAGGAAGTGCGATCGGGAAGGGAGGAGGAAAGCCAGGGCCAGGGCAGAGTGCCAGTGCGAGCAAGGGCGATCTTGGCAAGGGCAAGGGAAAGAAGGGCAAAATCCCGATGCAAGACCCCAACCAGATCCTTTACACATACTTCATGTGCGTGGAGGACGTTTGGCAGGCAGTGGGCAGTGTATGTGATGATAATCATAGCATGTGTTGATTGTGAGTGTTTCTTACTGCTTGACTGGATGTCTCCCTGCAGGTTCGCTTTGAATTCTTCAAAGCGAACGGCATCGCCGCTTGGGCGCAACCCGGTGCCACGCAGGATAACACTCACAAAGGTTATCCGCACTGGTCCTTGCGCCCCACGGCCCAGACGGCCCTTCAACGCTACCAATGGTGGCCAAAGTGCATTAGATGGCCACTCAGATTCAAGCAATGCTTCGACGCTACATTTATTTATTATCTTATACCTACGGATCTTAATACTGACTAGAATCAAGTAGCAACTTCAACATGATCTCAGTTCAGGATCGATCCACACGCACCGCCAGCTTACCTGAAGCTGGAACTCACCGGTGCAGGCATGCAAGTGATGATGGACAAAAGATGGCTCTATGCCTGTAATGAGGGCTGGGCGCGGGGGGTTGAGAATTTGACGCTGTGGGACGGGGAAGTCACCGACGGTGACCAAATCTTGTGGACCACGACCATGGTGAGATTCGCTTACGACGAAGATGATCCGGAGGCCTGGAATGAAGAGCGTGTGGAAGATGAGGATGATTACAACGACTTCGAAGAAAGGCCTGCTGCCATGGAAGACGGCGGAGAATTCATTGAAGTCGTCCACTTGCCGTGTCCGTGAGAAAAAAGGGCAGAGTGCCTTAAAAGGCAGAGTGCCAAAGGCAGAGTGCCCACCATTGGACCATTCAGTGAGTGGGTTGGCCCAAATTCCAATATCAATTTAATTTTCAGGCCAGGACAGTGACGAAGGCAGAGTGCCAGGAAGGCAGAGTGCCAGGTGGGTCAGGCTTCGTCGACTGACTCTTCTCAAGTTTTTCAGTGCCGATGTCTGCTCATGTGGACTTCTGCCTGCCTTTCGCACAGCAACAGGTTATTTGTTTGTGGTGCAGGCAAACCAACAAGTCATGATCAAAGTTGTGAGTGTTTTGGAGAAGGCCTCGTCGCTGTCAGAGTAGTGCCTCCAGAAGAGCATTGCTTGCTGCAGAAGCAAAACTGTGAGTGCTGAGACTTCTGAAGACCGAGCACTTCTGAGTTCTGTTGGATGTGTTGGGTTTGCGACTGTGCTGAGAGAGTCTGAGTATGAATGAAAGTGACCATGCAAGGTTTGGCCGTCAGCTGGCGTCTCCAGACCCCAGGATTGCTGGTCATCGGTGCTGTTCTTAGCTTCCGATCATGCTGCTTCTGCGTTGCCAAATTCAACTTAGCATTCTCGGGCTTCTGAAGTGTCATGTCATGATTGTTTTGCCTATGGCTTATGATGGTTGCTCAAATTTCAAATGTTGCTGCAGTGGTCCTTGAATCATGGCATATGGCAGATTTGAATATCAACACAGCCCTTGAATTAGGTTTCATTCGTGTGCTAAGCTCCCGATCATGCTGAGTCTGTCTGGCCCCTCAATTAAGTTAAACTCCGTGTAGCTGCTGCTTCAATAAAAGTGTCATGTCATGATTATTCTGTCGATGGAGTTGCTCAAAGTGAAGTGAGTCGTGGTCCTTGAATGATGGCATATGCATGATATTTAATGTCAATGTGAGCATAATATCAAAATATAGTTGATATAATTTAAATTGTGTCAAATACTAGTAACTATAATCTAACAACACATTGACGTCAGAGGTAGTATATCATTTCGACATTATAAGGCAGAGTGCCGCCTCGCCATTCTTTGCAGAGTGCCTTGAGCTGGACTGAGAAGGCTGAGTGCCTGCATCTGGCTGGACAAGGCAGAGTGCCGCAATCTGGCTGGACAAGGCAGAGTGCCGCAGGATGACAGCGCCTGTGCATACGAGTCCGCTTGGTCAGACGTTTTGGGCCAATGTGCGAGCCGGCAACATCACCTGTGAGTTTTACGAACAAGAGCTGGATGGATCCTTGCAGATGGGTGGGAATTATCCCTGGCCGATCAAAAAACCTCTAGAATACTATGTCACAGCCTTCGGTGAGGTCCGCCTGCAATTCCGCGTGAGAGGCGGGCAAGGATTCAAACAGTGCAAGTGTGAATGGAAATACGTCGGTCATGGAATGAATCGGGACTCAATGATTGCGAGGATCCCACAGCCGTGGGTCATCGACATTCTGAAGCTTCTGCGCGAGCTCAGGATTCCTCGGTCTGAAAGGCAGAGTGCCGAAGTCCTCAAAGCCTCGGAAGTCGCAGCAGAGGCCCTGAGACTGGTGGATTCTATTCCTGAAGATGCTCTGGACTTCGATCATCCGACAGATCAGGTGCACCTCTGTGTCAAGCTGCACAGGAAACTCGCAAAGGATGAAGAAGAGTGTGGAAACCAATTTGACTGGCGTTTTCTGAAATCTCGAATGTTCACAACCCACTGGCAATCGTTTCCTGTCCCGCTCGCTTTCGACTTGAAAACCTTGGTCACCCATGCCTCGGGCGTAGTGGCACCGCGGATGAGAAAATCGGTGCTCGTCACAGAAGCCAAAGGCGATGGGACGACTGTGGGAGCCTTCCTCAACCAGAGGTTTTCCGACCCAATCAAGTTCCCAGAGAAAGAGACCATGCTGATCCTCTTCAAGCTGTTCAAGTTTGTCTTGAAGCTACAAATGCATACCCTTAGGCAGGAAGGGAGTCTTCTGGGGGACCTCCATGAGAATAACATTACTGTCATGGGAGGCAGAGTGCCGGACCACAAAGGCAGAGTGCCAGTGGGGGCGGAGAATTTGACGTTTGCCTTGGTGGACTGCTCCGGTTGCCTACCAATTATGGCTGTTCCCGCAAAAAAGATGAAGGGTCACCTCAACTGCTTTCTGAGCTTGTGGCAAATTCCCTCAAACCACAGCGCCACCGTCTCCGAGTACGCGTCAGAGGTCTGGAAGAAGATGCTTGCCGCTGGCGAAAAATTCAAAACGGACTATGGACCGAATAAGTGGAGAACTGGTGAAATGGTGACCGATCTGTACAAGTTGTGCAAGAATCTGGAAGCAAAGTTCCAGCAGGGTCTGGACTTGATGCAACAATGCCAGCAAATGAGGGTCGAGGCAACAAGGGCAGTAATGAGCAGAATTCAGCCGCAGGCACTTGCGCCGCCGAATCCTCCGCCACCTCAGTGTTGGGATTCGACACCTCCCTGGGATCCCCCTGGATCTGCGACTGCAAAAGCCAAAGGGATGAAAGGAGGAGTGCCAGTAGAAGGCAGAGTGCCAGGCAAAGGCAAAGCAATACATCATCCTGAAGGGACTCCTCCCAGGGGGGCCCGCCCGCCTTTGCATCAACCGCCTCAGCAAAAGGCGAGGCCTCCTGCTCCGTGGCAGGTGCCAGTAAGACCGCTGCGAAATGCTGGGCCTCTGCCTGATCACCCTTGGCAGCAGGAGTGGGAACCACTTCCTCCTGGCAGGGTGCAACCAGATCATCCTCCTCCTGGCAGGGGGCCGGTGCAACCAGATCATCCTCCTCCTGGCAGGGGCCCGGTGCAACCAGCTCATCCTCCTCCTGGCCACCAGCAGCAGCAACATCGCTGGGGCAGAACGGCCAGAATGCCCGTCATCCAGGACGAATACGATGCCTGGCATGACGATGAGCCGAATCCCGAGCCGAATTCCCGGCCAAGAGTGCCAGAGCCGATGGGTCCCCCGCCGGCAAAGCAAGGCAGAGTGCCAGAGCCGATGGGTCCCCCGCCGGCAAAGCAAGGCAGAGTGCCAGATCCCGAGCCGAATCCCCCGCCAAGAGTGCCAGAGCCGATGGGTCCCCCGCCGGCAAAGCAAGGCAGAGTGCCAGATCCCGAGCCGAATCCCGTGCTAAAAGTGCCAGAGCCGATGGGTCCCCCGCCGGCAGAGCAAGGCAGAGTGCCAGAGCCGATGGGTCCCCCGCCGGCAAAGCAGCCTCCTGCCAAAAGGAAATTCGGCGACGGACAGCCTGTGCCTGTTGGTTCCAAGCCACAGTTTATGTCGGCAAGTGCTCCTGCTGAAATGACGGAAAAGCAAAGGATGGACGAGCAGGATTTCGCCAAGGAACTTGCCGAGTATGCTGACGATACGGCAAGAGGCTCCAATTTCGTTCCGCAGGGCCGACGCGCTGAGCCGGCCTGGGTGGCAAAGGCCCAGGGCTTGAAAAGCAAGGGCGACGCCGTCCCGATCGGGAAAGCAGCTTTCTTCGCCCAAAAGGGCAAGCCTGCCGGAAAGGGCCACAAAGGCAGAGTGCCAGTGGAGGACAATATCCCTACTCACCTTGTTGGAAAGGGCCGTCCAGCCCTAGTGCCACTTGTTGGAAAGGGCCGTCCCAATATCCCTACTCACCTTGTTGGAAAGGGCCGTCCAGGCGAAGCTCATCCTGCTTTTTTGCGGCATATGAAGACGGAGAAGGGAGGAATATGGTTGGACCCCAAGGAGGAGGTGGAAGCCGAGGAGGAGGACACTTTGGTTGATGTTGTGGTGGAAGAGGAGGAGCCTGTGCAAGATCCGTCGGACGATGAAATGGAATTTGTCGAGGTTGTGGTGCAGGATGAGCAACCGCCGCTTGAGATGGAGGCGGAGCCCGAGGAGGATGAGCATGCGTTCGCCACGGCTGCCTCGATTCACCCGGATCGCTTGGACGAGGATGAGGGTGACAGCCAAGCAACAATGGTACTAGGGGACCATCTCCGAGAGGAGCAAGATGAGCCGATGCCTTCTGTACCGGAGACCCGGGTGACTGAGAGCGAGCACGATGCCGTCGTCGCCAAGGTCATGAACGAGCTGGAGGCTATGAATGTGGACCCGAGCCCGAAGGCTGCCGCAAACCCCAAGAGTGCGACTGCGCCAGTGCCTGGAGAGGTGAAGCCTTTCTTGGAAGCGGAGGAGGACCTCGGAATTACGGACCCCCAAGGCAGAGTGCCAAGGGGTCAAAACAAGATCAAGGTTCCAGCCGAGCTTTTGCAGCCAGAGACTGAGGAGGAGAAAACTCTCAGAGCGTTGCGGGGAATGCTGCCATGCAGTCACAGGGAGGTGACGACTTCGAAGGTGGGCCGCCTCGCCAATCGGGCACGTATGTCGAGACCGGTGCCACAAGATCAGCCGTTCAACCCCCACCACAACGATCGGAAGTTCAACAGCAAGACTACGACTGTCATGACCCAGCTGCTCATGGCTGTCCATGAGATCACAGTCCGAGAATGCGAGAAGAATAAGTTGCCAATGGAGAAGAAGGAAATGGCGTGGAATGACTTTCGGTCGAAGGGCTCGAAAACTGTGGTTGTCTGGGAGCTGTTGTGTGACAAGGGCATGAAGGAGATTCCAGACAACTCTGAGCCTGGGGACTGGCACCTGTGGCTTCAGAGGGAAACTGGGGTGGCGGTCATTGAGCAGATTCTCCAGTGCATGTTCAATGTCACTCCGCCAGTTCATGGCCGTGATCGAGTCAAGGGAAAACAGCTGACATACTGGCACTGGTGGGAGGCCTCCAAGAGACTCGTTGAGGTTTATACGACGGAAGATGTCATCTCAAAGGAAAAATTCAGGCCCAAAGACCTGCAGAGCTGGATTGTGCCTTTGTCGTGCAAGATTTGGGATGCTTACAATTACACCATGCTTGTGTATTGTCAGAAGAAGCTGGAACAGAAGGCAAGGGGGGAAAACCTAAACGCGGTGAGCCAGATGGGTGATGATGTCCCGCCATCGGAAGATGAAGAAGAGGATAACTATGTGGATGTTTACCAGACCACTGCGAACTTCGTTCCTGATTGGGGAGTAACTGCAGATGGCTTTCAGGATTGATTAGTGTCAATGATTGAGCTGAGCGAGTAGGTTTATTAATTGTGTTGCCAAAACAAAGCCATCTAGTGGACCTCCTCTTCTTCATCCCATTCGTCCTTGGGCACTGGGGACTTTCACAAGGCAGAGTGCCAGAGAGTTCTCGGTGTGACTAAGGCAGAGTGCCACCAAACAGTGTGGCCTGTTCAGATTCTTTTTTGTGTCGCTGTCACTAGGCAGAGTGCCGGAAAGGCAGAGTGCCAATGTGAAATCGCATTTCTTGGGGCGTTTGAATGTTGTCACTTTTGCAGTCCGTCTGATCTGGCACATTTCAGCTTGCCGTTTTGGAAAACAAAGACGATGCCTATGCATACAGTCATGTCGGCAGTAACTCGATGGATTAATTACTGTGCCTGTGAATTGATTGGTTCAACCTTGGTTTCCTGTGACAGCCCCATAAAACCTTTCAGGTGCTGGCGTCCAAGGTGGTTGGCTACTATGGCAAGGCTGGAATGCATGATGCAAGTGATTGTGAGTTGTGGAAGCTGAAACGCTTGCTATCTGGCCGTTGATGGGACCATGCCACGTAGTGTGTACGGACTCTAGTGACTAGTGAGTGGATGCGCAAGAATTTCTTGACCTGGCCGCAATCAACATATGTGTGTTCAAGATCGAGTCCCTTAGTGCTGCAGTGGTGCTTCCAGGCAGAGTGCCAGAGACAGTCGCCGAGAGCAATGGGAAAGTCGAGGAAGAGCGCTCGTGTGAGTGATCAGATGATGTTCCCAATGCCGGGGGCAATGAACCCAGCAATGGGAATGAACAACCCACTGGCCATGATGAACCCTTTCATGTTGCAACAGCAGCAACAGATGCAGCAGCAGCAACAGATGCAGCAAATGCAGCAGATGCAGCAAATGCAGCAACAGCAGCAGATGGCTGCTGTGGGTGAATCAAGGCAGAGTGCCAACGACTCCTCCTCGTCGGAATCAGAAGACCAAGAAGTGAGGAGGATTCGTAAGGAAACCAAGAAGAACAGAGCAAGGCAAGCAGCAACGATCGGGATTGATCGGCTGGCAACGTCCACTACCGATGCAGATGCAATCCCGAGAAGCGCCACGACATTGCGTTCGATCCCTCTGGCTGCTTGTCAATCAACAGAGTATCCCTAAGGTCAGCAATGATCCCTGAACCCTCCCCCCACAAAGCCTAGATAAGCCTTACTGACTGAGGTGAAGGTGAAAGCTCTGCTCGAGCGAGTTCATAGTGCATGGGATGCCGCGGTCACGGCTGACCTGCCACAACAAACAGCGCTGCAACTGCTCTTCATATTGACCAATCTGAAGCCGACCACAAAGGTCAGTGAACTCAGGGTCGATAGCAAATACAGCTTGCTTGGTCAGCGATGTGCGAATGCCCATAAGCGTCAATCCCTCTGCGATAGCAGCAGTTGGAACCGCATAGCCAAACCGGTTCTGGGACTGGGGGTGAATATGTCTGAGCATTCTGTTGACAGGGTTGCCTTGGAGTGTGGATGGCAGTCCACATGGATGACCGAGGATGTCACGACCTATGCCAGGCGTAGAGCGAGAGCAAGGCAGTCCACTGAGACGCAGGGACGTCTCAGTTTCAATCCGAGTCCTGCTCCAGCTGCCCCGCCAACGGTTCCGCCGTCGGAAGGCAGAGTGCCAGACGTGGTCCGTTCTGGTCCTTTGCCAACGACTGCTCCTAGTTCCAATCCAAGCCAGGCTGTGGGTCGCAGCCCGGCTGGGGAACAAGGCAGAGTGCCGATTCAACAGCCGCCTGCCTCCCCTCATGCCGTTCCGGGTTCCAATGCAAGCCAGGCAACCGAAGGCAGCCAGGCTGCAGGAAGTGAACAAGACAGAGTGCCGAGGGTTGTGGAAGGCAGAGTGCCAGTTGATGGGAATGCTCCTGCCATGGATGACGATGGTCTAGCGCCGGCAGAGGCAGAGATCAGGCCCGATCAGGAGATCGTCATGCCTCCTGCAGAAGTGACCACTGCACCTCAAACAGTTGAGTTGCCAGGGCCAGACACCTCCACGAACAGTGACTCGACAGCTGGTGCTGACGTGAATGCCGTTGTGCCCTTTGCGACACCCAAGTCGAAAGCCAAAGCAAAAGCCAAGGGCAAGTCGAAAGCCAAGGCCAAGTCCAAGGCCAGGGCGACGGCACCAAACACAGAGTCGCAGGACGAGGTCGCAGTCGAGGTCGATGATGAGGTCATGGCCGAGGCCGGGGCCGAGGTCGAGGCCGGGGCCGAGGTCGAGGCCGAGGTCGAGCGCGAGGCCGACGACAGTGCCTTCTTTGAGGAGGAGGAGGAGGAGGATGCTCCGAATGAGTCGAGCAGACCTGCGAACCGGTGGAACCAGGACCTCTGTGTCATTTGCCATTCGGAGATGCACCCGGGCCAGGCAGGCTGGTTTCGTTTGCCTTTGGTTAATGAACCATTGATAGTGGTGCCTGTCCTGTTTGTACATTCCACTAATCCTCAGAACAGTACCTCTCACATGACGTGTCTTTTTCTGTTGCTTCCCTGGAATGCAGGCATTGGAAGCGCTATCGTGTGGCCACCTCTTTCACAGCGAATGTATCAATCGATACTGTGAGTCGACCGGGCGGAACAAGGCCACCGCTTGCCCTCTCAAGTGTGCGAGCTCAGCCTCTATGGCAAGGTTCTTTTTGGGTCCGAGGGGGTCCACGGGAAGCAATGCCCCTGTTCCTGTCGAAGATGATGCTAATGATGTGGACGCAATCGTTCAGGAAATACAAGCTCAACTCGTTGACGACCGCACTCGTGAAGAGGAAGCTCCTGAGGTCAACGACCCCGTGGTGGACTGATTGCGTCGACAAGGTGGCTCGGTAACAAGGCAGAGTGCCACAATAACTGGCTCATGTGTATGTGTTGTCGGTGATGTGGCCTCGAGTCTTATTAATTTTGGAGGTGTGGCAATGCCATTGTCACAGACATGTTTCTGAAGGCGGAGTGCCATGGGTTGTAACATGTGTTCCATGATCATTATGTATTGACATGATTGTGTTGCCTTGTGTTGCATTATGCCATCAGGAATGTATGTCTCTTTGTAATCCCAGGCGGTCTGTCGATTTCACAAGGATACTGCAGATGCCTGTGGACAAATCCGCGCCAAAGGCAGGATCCAACCTGTCCTAGAACACCAGTTGGGAGGGACCCAACAAAGGACCACGGAAGTCTGCAATGGGGTGCATCCGTGTTTAAAAAAACATATGGCCTTTGAAGGGACACCATCCCCATACCGCCCCACAGGCCCTGCAAAATCTTAGAAGACATTTGTGACACTTGTGGCATGCCCCGGAAAAATCTTATTGAATCTTATTGAATCTTATTGAATCTTATTGAATCTTATTGAATCTTATTGAATCTTATTGAATCTTATTGGTACATCATTTTTAAAAGGGACACGACTCCAGATCGCCCCAAAAAATCTTATTGAATCTTATTGAATCTTAGAAGACATTTGTACAATTGTGGCCTACCCCGAAAAAATCTTATTGAATCTTATTGAATCTTATTGAATCTTATTGAATCTTATTGAATCTTATTGAATCTTATTGAATCTTATCGGTTTTACAAGGGACACAGCCTCCAGCTCGCCCAAAAAATCTTATTGAATCTTAGAAGACATTTGCAGGATTGTGGACTACCCGAAAAAATCTTATTGAATCTTAGTGTTCGGGCCATCACGTTTTGAAGGCACACCGACCCTGTACCAGACAATTGCACACATGTAGCATCCCCTCCCAAAAGTCTTGTTGGAGCTTATTGAATCTTGGGAGCTAGTTATACAATATCGAATCCCATTGAATCGGCACAGTCCAGCTAACCCAACCAAATCCCTACGAGTAGTAACACATCTTATGATTAAGCATAAACTAGGTGGCACTCTGCCTTGAAGTACCTTTAAACCATGGACCTCCTTAAAACCTAAAACCCTGAAGCTCTTTTAAACCCTAAACCGTTACTGTGTGTGGTAAGTTTACACATAGACCTAGGTATATGTATAACATACATACATACATATAGATATATGTATGGATTATATGCATACACTTATTATTGGGCATACTGCTTTCGAACATTAAACTACATCATCTATTAATAGCACTCTGTCTTCAAATATGTGTTAATCTAATGATCATGTGCATAAATGCTTGTGTCGTCCAGTGGAACCTATTGCATGTGGTATTGAAACGGACATGACAATCAACTTCTAGTACCTGTTCGTACTATCCAACACATATAGTTGCTTGCAGCTTGTTGGATCAAAGATATTTAAAGTTAAGCACCATGGCACCGAAACCGAAGGCCAAACCGGCAGCAGCGGGGAGGATCGGCCGGGTGAGGACTCCGAAGCGACGGCCTCGTAGAGTGCCGCCAACCGGTGTGAATGGCATTGGTGAAGAAGGCGGTGGGGCGGAAGGCAGAGTGCCAGGGCCACCCAGGGGTCCGCCGCCGCCAACACCTGTGAATCAGCCACCTTTCCCAAGACCTCCCGCCCCTGCGCGACATGAGTTTGAGATTGCCCAAGCTGTGGCAGAAGCGTTGGACATTATGGAGACCCCGATCATGATCAACTTCGAGCCGGATGTGGTTACTGTTAGGGAGGGCCGCATTGTTCTGGTCACCCTTGAGAACTTGACCCCTGAAGAGATGCAACGTCGGCAGTTGGGACGGCGAATTTGTGCCATGTGTTTCAATGCTCCAGACAACCCGCCGCCACCAATAGTGCCGCCAAGGCCGATGCCTGAAAATGGCTATCCTGGCCCTAACAATAATGCCAACAGTGGAGCTACTGAAGGCAGAGTGCCAGAAGGCAGAGTGCCGGAAGGCAGAGTGCCAGATGAGTTCGAAAGTGGAGTTCGTGGTCAAATTTTTTTTCGTTTGGAATCTCGCCCGGATGCCTGGTTGACTGGGCCAGCTCGTGCCGAAGGTGAGATTCACGCCTCAGACTCAGATGTGATTGAGGAAGGTGTTCTAGATGTTCGTCTTGGTGAGCTTGGAGGGCGGGGTCGTTTGGGTATTGATTATGGGCACATCTCAGAAGAAGACCCGGGCTGGAGTCAGCGCGGCTCAGCGGATGATGGAGCCCCCTCAGATGTGATGGAGGAAGGTGAGGAGTCCGACTCTGAGGCTTCTTCCACTAATGCTGTTTGTCAGATGGAAGACTGATTATTTTAGCTCACCAGCAAAGACTGCATAGAAGGCAGAGTGCCAGTGCAGAATCTGCCTGACAAGTGGCTGCCACCTCGGTGGTCTCGCAATCGTCGAGTGATATGGATGGACTGCTGTGTGCGGTACCAGAAAAACGAGAATCGAGTGAGGGTCTGGCAGTGCTGTATTTGATTGCTTGAGCATGAAGTCATGGTCTGCAACAACTATGCCACATGTGAATTTCAACGAGTGATTGCATCATGTCTGTCTCATCCTTGTGTTGTGATGGATCAATCGACTCACAAGTGTGTCAACTGCTGAATGTGCTGGTTCACAATTACGTTGTTAATTCGAACACCCTTGAGGTTAAGGTGTTACACTTTCTTGCGGATAGGACAGAGTGCCATGCACAGTGCAATTCGGAGTGCCATGTCTGCAGCAGCAGATGACCCGGCTGAAACAAGAAGAAGACTGTTAGCAGACATTCGGCGGCAGTTTGATGCAAACATCGCACTGGAGAAGAGATTCTTGGCCATTTCGAGAGGACAGGATGTTCTGCGCCTTTGCGAAGTTGACCCGTCGCTTCTGGAGTTCCATAATGAAGGTCCTTATGAAGTTCTGCCTGAGTGCAACTATGATGTGATTCTTGAAGCCAGTGGGTTTTCCTGGATGATATCAATCTGGCAACAAATGTTATCAGAAACTTTTCCCATCATGACTTCGTGGCCATGGAAGAAACAGATGAGATTCCTCATCAACTTTTGTCATTGGAAGCGGAACATAAGGCAGAGTGCCAGGTTCCACTTCCTGGAGATCTTTGCAGGGCAGGGCAACCTCAGTCGGGAGATGCTCCGTGCTGGCTGGCAGGGGCTAGCCTTGGACATCAGGTACGGCACAGATCATGATATTCTTTCTGTGAGAGGACTTCGCCTGGCTGTCAATGCTGTGTGTCAAACACACAAACACGGCCTGTTGTGGTTTGGAACTCCATGCTCTTCCTTCGTCCAACTCTGTAAATACAGTACTGGAAGGTCCATTGCCAATGACTGGATGGGAGAACCTGAGCGATCGCTGGCATGCCAAGAAGGCAATCGTTTCATGTATGTGACGCTGCTGTTGACTTTGCTCGCGGCTTTGAATGACAACCGGTTTGTGATCGAGCAGCCTTGCTCCAGCATGCTGTTCGACATTCCACTCGTCGATCGTGTCATGGGAATGATCCAGGCTATGAAGGTCAAAACCTATGGTGGTGCCTTCGGCCAGCCCATCCTGAAACCGCTTCAACTGTGGAGCAACTGTCAGCACATCAATGGTATGCGGCGCAGCTATCCTTCCCATGTCAGAGGAAGTGCTGGTTGCGTTGATCGAGATGGTGAGAAGTTCACCGGTCGTCCTGAAGATCTTCAGGTGTCAGAGGAGTACACCCCGGAGTTCGGCAAGGCTGTGGCCTTTCATATGATGAGTGATGTCCCAACATGAATTGTAGCTGAAGGCAGAGTGCCAATAAGGCAGAGTGCCATAATTCTCTAGAGTTAAATGAGCTTGCTTCATCTTTCGACATTCTGTCTTGTTGGTATTCTGCTTTCCAATGTTGGGACTGGGTTGAGCCCTGGACCCCGTCCGTTCCCTCCACGAGGTGCCGAGGAAAATCCTCGCCGCCTCGTGGAAGGATCTGAGTGATCCGAGCTGGTGCAGCTGTGCAATGAAAATGTAGAGAGCTTCAGTCACTCCGTGATCAGATGTGTTTGTCGGTATTGTCTCAGTTCGTATGCTGCTGTCGTGCAGGTGGCAATGACCTGGCTGGTGTCTCGACCTCCAGTTGCAGGCATCGGTGGCCTGTGTTAATCATTCCATGTGGTTGTCAGTTCAGTGCCATCTGCGATAGTTTCCTGTCTCAAGTTCGAGTGACATGATGTGGCTGCTGACATGTCATCGTGAGTCTTTGGGTTGATTTCTTAAGAATTCAATGTGTTGTGAACTGGGGCTTGTTACACAAGTGCAGGTGTGTGTCAGTATTTAGTAAGATTCAAGTACAGTGTTGCTTTGGAGGATTTCGGTGATGCTTCTGAAACTGTGGGTCATGCTATTGCTCCGTGATGGGCAATTGCTTAACTTGGAAAATGATGCAAAACTGCCAGCGAGAGCAGCTTGGCTCTCACAGGGCGAACTGTGGTGGCGTCTGGACTTGTTTTTCGATGAGAGCAACAGGAACGGCTCAGAACGTCGACAGTACCACAAATGGTACAACTTCTTCAGTGATCTTCTCAGGAAGACCCCCTTGGCTGCGAACTGGGGGTCACATGTGCAAAGTCAAAAAGGCAGAGTGCCAAACCCTGATGCTGTGCAGGAGGATGTGGCATCTTCCACAGCCTTGGCCCGATTCATGTTGCAAGCATCCTTCGACACAAGGACAGACGCCCACAGGGAATGGTACAAGAACAAACTGAAGGATGCTATGGTACGTGTGTGTGAAACTATCAGTGATGAGCCTCTGGTCATGCAGTTGGATGAAGGCAGAGTGTCATGGTTTCTTCAATCAGCTGGGTTGGTGTCAGGCTTTGCCGCTTGGATGATGAAGTCGCTGGCAGGCAACACGTCCCGATCTTTGCGTCAGCTTTGGGAATCTATGTTCAATGCAAGGACGCTGTCTTCATCTCTCCGAGATGAATCTGAAGGCAGAGTGCCACGAGATTGGGAGGAGGTTGAAACTAGCATCTACGACATCATCGCCTTTGCAACCATGGCAAAAAAAACACAGAGCGCTTCAACCGTCGGGGCAGGCTCATGGATTTGCCAAGACAGTCTTGAATGCCTTCATGCACATACATGAGTGTCTGTCCGAGACATTGTCAGCCGGCCTCCAGGTGTATGTCATTGGGCACTACTTGAGTGTACATGATGCTGGTGTGCCTGTGACGTCTCGCAGGGCACTTCTGGGCAAGCGTGTTCCATTGAAAAAGACTGTGGACATCAAAAGCATCTGGAAGTTGCTAGAGGGCGCTGCAAAAAGTGGGACCTCTTTGCGACAAGCCCTCATTCTCAAGAACCAGGACGAACGCAGCGACCTGCATGGTTCCTTGGTGATTTGATATGGAGTAGAATGTTGTTTTGTTAACCAGTTGTTTAAGATTAGTGAATTCTTTGTCACACATTCATTTGATGCCACGTACCCGCGCCACAGTCGAACTAAATTCGACTACCGCTCTTGCCATGGCCGACCCGACGTTCGGCTCTTGCGCCAAGCTGTTGGCCAAGTCCAGCAGAAGGTAATGTCGGGGGCAGAAGTATCCGCTGCGAACTCTGGGATGGCACCACGACGACCACGACGTCCTGCTTCTTTGCGAGCAGAGGGCGACATAAGCATAGCGCGGGCAAATGCTTGCAGCTGCTAGTGGTCGTTGAGAGCCTTCGCCTGATATCCCCATGGCAGAGCGGGGTGACCCCATATCTCGGCCGAATGGGGGTGGCCTAAGTCTCCGGTCCGCATGACTGTCAGAGCACGTTCGTCTTTGCAAAGACGCCGGGGAGGCCGTTACAGAAAGGGATGCTTAAGTCAGGTTGTGCATTTAATATTTATGAAAGGCAGAGTGCCAGTAAAACTTCTAAGGGTTCAGGGTTTAGTGGTTTGCTGCGCTTGCTGTTGATCAGAAAATCCTTGTCGATTCGCTTGCCGGCATGTGGAGGCATGTGTGTGGCCGCTACCCAGGACTCGCTGTGTCTCGCACAGGGCTCTGAGGGAAGAACGTAGTGCAGGGCAACTTATAGTCGCACACCATTAGCCGGGGTCACTTCCCTGAGGGTTCGCTAGTGCAGGGCAGCTTGTAGTTCACACCGTTAGCCGGGTGTGGCGGGCCGCTGTTTGGGATTTTCGGGCTCTTGAGGCCAACGGGGATCTGCTGACAACGTGCCTGCTGGGAGCCCCCCATTTATGTCTCTGCACGCTCTGGCTAGCCAGTAGTCAGTGCGAGATGATGACCCACTCGGTGGCAGCAGGGGAGGCTCTTGAACTGTTGATCGACCAAGTGCGCAACATGGAAGGCCGAATCGAGTGAGTAGTCATTAAGTGTCAGGTTGTGATCAAATTTATGAAAGGCAGAGTGCCAAAGGCAGAGTGCCAGTAAAACTTCTAAGGGTTTTTTAGTAGGGTTTAGTGGTTTGCTGTGCTTGCTTTTGATCATAAACGTCCTTGTCGATTCGCTTGCCCGACCTAAACCTGAGCAGCGGGCTGGCCGAGGGGGCCCTAGAGACCTGCCAGGTTCCATCTTGTTGGCCGTGTTGGGGGCAGCGATCCATCCGGAGCTGAAAGCTTGGCCACTGACGCCTGCGTGGCCTCGTGGCGGCCACCCTTGGGGCCAACTCCCCTACAGCCCGAGGGGTATGACAGCAGGGCGATGCGCTAATGCGCCTGCTGGGGGTGGCTTAAATGGGGGGCCGGTGCGTCCGTACCCCCCCGGTGAGATCCTAAAAGGGAGGCCGCTTGAGTTGTGTTGTAAAGAGAAGGGTGAGATAGTGCCTTCTTCAGTTCTTGCCTGTGCTCACTTTTGCGCGCAAGTGGCCCTGGGATCAGGTCTATCGTTGATCGTTTGGCATGGCCTGTAACTGTAGTGGCAGCATAGCATCCTGCTGTAAGTTACCACTACCCCAGCCGCCAGCTGTGCCTTGAGCCTGCTACTCACGGTGGTGATGTTAGCCTGTGCCTGGTTTGTTTCTATCGGCGCGTTGCGGGCGATGTTTACGCCGAAGCAAACCAAGTCTCCGGGATCTGTTACATCGCAGGTGTGCCAAATGGCCTGCTGAGCAACAGCTGCGACGGGATCCGGCACAGCGCTGTCATCTTAATTCATTCCCTGTGAGCATGGCGACCCACCTTGGCCGAGTGGGGTGGATTTCAGCAAATGGGGGAGGCCGCTAACCCATGATTAGGCTATATCTCTTTCTGCTGAGCACATGCTTTCTGTTCTCTTGGATCGACGACAGAGGCAGAGTGCCGAGGCAGAGTGCCAGTCGAACCTCTTCGGTGTTGCCTTACCTAAGGAGTAAACCCCTGCCCCACCAGGGTTGCTCCCCACACCATTGGCCATGTGTGAGGCGTTCGGTTTGCCTGTGTCACAGCCTTGAGGCCAACCTATCCCAGGGGCAGGGGGTAGATGACAGCCGGGCACATGGGCTAATGCGCCGGCTGGGGCTGTGACCTGGTGACATCGAAGCAGTCATGCAAGTCACCGGAAGCAATACCGGACAAAGAAGGGAGGCCGTTCTTGGGACATGGCTGTGTTGTTGAGCTGGTGTGTTCCTCCGTCTCATTCATAGTAGAATGTTGTTTTGTTAGCCAGTTGTTTAAGATTATAGTGAATTCTTTGTCACACCAACCTTACCAACAAGTCGCGGTGTGTCCAGTTTTGATTCACCAGCCGCGCTTGCATGCCGATGGCCGGGCATGGGGTCGCTCTGGCGGACCGCGGAAGAAGGAACCGATCGAGGACTTGGGGCCAACCACCAGAGCGGACACCTGGTGATGACAGCCAGTCACACATATGCCAACGTGCTGGCTGGGTCCGAGCTCGGCACCCGAGTGTCCACCTCAGCAACATGGGAGGCCAAATATCGAGCAGAAGTACAGTAATTAGAGTGTCAGTCGAACCTCCTCAAGGTTGCCTTACCTAGCTGGATTTTCTGCGACCTCGGATCGTGTTGTCCGGGCCAGACTTCCAGGTTCCGAACAAAGAAGGGAGGCCGTCCGTTCTTGGGACATGGTGGTCTTATTGAGCAGAGAACCTTGCTCGGCTTGCTGTTCGGTTGTGTTTGTCACGAGTGCCAACATGTTCAGAATGGGGTTTGGTGTATGTTGCTCTACCAAGCGGCAGCTGCATGCCCGCCAATTTTTGGCAGCTACCGACACACTGTTGGCCGGGTGTGGAGCGAGGGCAAGGGCACTGGGGTCCCGCAGTCTAGGGGGGGGTTGGGGCCAACGGCCAGCGGGCATCTGGCTATGACATCTGGACACATGCGCTAACGTGCCAGGTGGCCCCTCCCGAAAATGACGTAGCCTCGGTGACCCAAGCTCTTCCATGGGAGGCCGAAGAATGGTGTTGCTTGCGCATAGTGTTGAAGTCCAAGTTGTACTTTTGTATCTCAACGATTGCAGCGAACGAATCGATCGCTCTTTGACTTGCCAGCTCAGGTGTGCCTGAGTCCAGCTGTGACGAGTGGCAGCTTCGAATCAATCGGTTGTACCAGGAGAGAGCTATCACTGCTATGCAGCACTGTCGACAAATCAACTTCATCGCCGATGGGTCTACTCACAGCACCAGCGATTGTCTTGTACAGTGGCTTGGGCGAATGAGATTTCTGCTGCAGTGTTTGCACCCATGCAAGTGATGAAGACTGGACAAGTTTCTCCACAAGACCGGTTTGACGACGACCTGCTTCTTCACATATCAAAGCGAAAGAAGCTGGAAAGGATTGCTGCATTCAGGCAGCTTCAAGCGATCAGTCACCAAATCTGGATTTTGCACAGAGGGCGAATGGATTTGGGCTCTTTCAAGATCGCCCCCTCTCTTGGGCAGAGGCCTGTGAAAAGATATGAAAGCAGGGTGGTTTTCCAAGTTGGAAAAGAAGACAATGACATTGACCGCTGTTTTCAGTGGTTGAGGGACAATCCGGATCCGGCTGAAGGCAGAGTGCCAGAAGGCAGAGTGCCAGAAGGCAGAGTGCCACCAGCTTTTCCTCATGTCTCCTTTCTGAAGACAATGTCTGAGGATGGAGAGATCACAAATGTGCTCCCCGTCTTGCCAGAGTCAGAGAAGTGGTGGCTGAACATTCCACTGCTGGTCTTGGGCCTTGACCAGGGCAGCATCGGACTTGCTGGCATGGCCTATGCTATGCGTGAAAACATGATTCATGTGAAATGTGACAAGATTCACAGGTCCATTCGAGATTTCAAAAACAGCATGTCGAGATGCCTCAAAGGACTCTTCCTGAAAGCACAACTTCACTCCTCTTACATCTTTGCCCTGAATTATAAACCCTTTGGAAGTGGTGGTTTCTACCAGCAAAAGAAGGAAATGCTGGCGAGTTTTGTTTCCTGCACATCACCGAGCAGAAGCTTGTTGTGGGACGCTTTTCGAGATAAGATTGCCTATGACTTAGACAGGCAGCTATCCGGTGACGAGCATGAGATTGAACATATGCTTGCAAATGTCGAATCCTTCATGAAGAAGGGCAGCTTGGTGAAATCCTCCAGATGGTTCAGCTGGAACCAGCTATGTT
>CAJNDT010000802.1:0-105666 GCA_905221615.1 Symbiodinium sp. CCMP2592
GGGTGACATAACAATAATAGTAGGTTCTTTTTCCTTGATGATCCTAAGAAGATTGGAACGACCTTGCGGTTGCTCAAGATCTAGACCACTACGCAAGTCGACTGGCTGACCTACTCGCAGACCTGACAGGGCAGCCTTGTGACTCATACGGGGAGATTCACCGTAGAGTTCTAGGAAGTCAATCTTCCCAGTGCTGGTGACCTGCCAGTGACACTCTTGATGCGGAACCGTTAGGTCTGTCGACTGCAGGGAAGCATCAAAGGTGACCATGCAAATTGCGTGGTCAGAACCTTCTGACGTCAGAGTTTCCTCATCAGGCGCGAGAGGAATCTCCACATCAGATGTTATGTCATAATTTTTCCTCAGTTTTGAGATATTAACGCGGACGATTCGTGTTCCAAGATCCACACCTACCATGGATCCTCCGAGTTCGGAGATCACCTTTCCTTTTAGCCAAGATCCATGTTTGGACCCAGTTGATCCAATCTTAGACTTATCCTCTGACCAATAGAAAACCTTATCTCCCAAAGAGAAAGGTCCTTCGGTCATTGACAGTCTGGCCGCAAGATCTCTGCGCAGATCATCAGATTGGCGTGCCTCTTGGTAAGCCCTGTTTGCAAGCTCCTTAATGGCTCTCGCAGTGACTTCCGTATCAGTTGGATTACCTGTCAACTGATTGGGATCAGCGTTCTCTGGTGTTATAACATCTCGCGGACGCCTTCCAAAGGCCATTTCTAAAGGAGTAACTCCTCCGTAGGTAATCGAAGAGTTTCTTGCCAAACATGCTTGTCGAACGAGGTTGCCAGACTTCATGGTGATTCCGTTATACTGCGGGTCACCATCCTTCAGGATCTGAAGTATGATCTTAATCTGATGCTTCAGCAATCTTACAGCAGCTTCGGCCCTGTTGGGCCATGGTGTTGCAGGTCCTGTTGCTACAGGCTTGATATTCTGCCGATTGTAATAAGCCTCCATTTTTGGAGTCATGAATGCTTGATCTCCAACTACAACCTTTGGGTTGATCTGAAATTTCTCAAAGTAGTCATTCATAATCGACATTGTAGTATGCTCTTCTTTATCCTGGACTACTTCGGAAGTCAACAGGTTTGTTGCTCCGTCATAGAGAATAAGAAAAATTAAGCGACTATTCTTGCCGGGAATTGGAAGCTCACCGTGATCTACGAAGGTGAGATCACCGAAAGTCTCTGATCTTAAACCGGAAATCTTCGCTCTTGAAGGAGCTCTCACGTGTTCCTGACAGGCTGAACACTTTTTGACCAGTTGGTCATATAGCTCATATATCTCCTTTGGGATCTGTAATGCTTTCGTGCGTCGCTTGAACTGATCCGTACTCATATGACGGTGCTTAAGGTGAAGCTTATAGAGTTCTACAGGGTCCTTAAGCTTCTCATGAATCCTGCGAAGAGCAATGGGAAGAGATGGCGATGGTTCGGCGACAATCTCTTCACCTGTAGGTGAGTCTGTACCAGGAGCCGGGTATTCTCTTGACTCAAGTGGGCTTACCTCCGTCCCGTCATCAGCTCCTGGGACCATAGACTTCTCCTCAACAGGAGGTTTGACCGCATATTTGCGGGTTTTCTTCAGAAGGTTTTTAAGACCCTTTGGAGTCTTTGTCTTCGCAGGTGGAACCTCAAGTCTTTCTTCTTCTGGAGGTTCGTGCGGTGCAGATGATTCTGCAGGGTTGTCTCTAGAGCCTGATGATGGTTCCGATGGTTCGGAAGGCTCAGGAGCATCACCAGATGGTTCTGGTGGATCAGGTTTCTTGGCAGATGATTCTGCCGGATCAGATGGAAGAGGCTTCTTCTTACCTGGAATGCCCTTCGGTGGTGGATCAGCTGCTCCTTCAGGTGCTTTGTCGCAACCTTTGAGGAACGTATGAGGCTTTTTCTGTCCTGCGCAGGCTGGACAGCGACCTTCCGGGATCTTAGTATAAGATCTTCTTTCTTCCTTTGGCTTCTTAGCTCCTAGAGCAGTCTCCGTCGCACTGAACGACGTACCTGACTTAGGGAGATACTTCCTGGTGGAAGTGAAGCCTAGAAGGTCCAATACCAAATGGTTATTGGTACTAATCGGAAGGGGGGTTTTGTACAAACCGAAAGCTTCACACGTTGCTAGGTCAGCTGTGGGACTACACTCGAGGGTCATTCTTAGATTCCTCATCTGTTCGATGGATAACAAAATGGGAACTCTCCCCTGATCCAGAACTTCTATGGTTGTATCTCTTCTTGGAGTTGTGTTGAACCATAGAGTTACACGCTCCTTGATAAGAGCTGTTTCACTATCTGCGAAAGAGAACTTCGTGTTCGAAGGTGAGAAAGTGAAATCAATCATGCCTGGGGCACGTTGCTTCACGGCCTTGATAAGCCTGTTCACCGCATAGCGGGAACCCATAGCCCTAGTACAACCTGAGTCAAGTATGACAAAGGTAGGGTTCTTATCAAGATTGATCCGCTCTGTGAGAGCAGATAGGACGGTGTGCTGCAACGGAAACACCGCTGTTGCAGTTTCAACACCTTGCCCCTCGGATGGTTCAAAGACCTGGGGCACGTAACTCACTGATGAGTTGAACACGGGTTCTTGGTGCGCGCTCGGATCTGTGCCTCTACCTGATGATCCTGCTTGATTTCTTCTCTTCTTTCTCCGTGTTTTTCTTCGTGAGGCTTGTGATGCATAGTATGTATAAGACGTTTGATCGTCATAAGCGGCATAATTCCAACTGGAGTCAGTATAATAACTGTCCTCATACCATGAATCCCAGCTCGGTGCGGTGGAACTCTCATAGGCCTGTGGAGATCCAGTTTGGTCTCCTTGTAAGGAGGCAGACTTAGCTGTATCCTTACCTTTGCCTTTTGCCTTTGCGCCTTTGAAGGAGCTTCCTTTATCTCCTTTGTCCTTTCCTTTTCCTTTGCCTTTTCCACCTTTTCCTTTTTCCTTTCCTTTACCTTTACCGAAATAGCTGGAATCAGTTGGATCATGTTCTGCCTGGTTGGCTCTCCCTTTTCCGCGGTATGACCTAAAACGGCCACGTCCTTTTCGCTTGCCACCCTTTGCTCTTCCCGGTGATCCGGGACGCATTCTTGGTCTTCTTCCCTTTTTGAATCTCCTTGCAACGAAGGCCTCATGGTCATCAACTGTCCAGAAGACAGCTTCTTCATCCTCGGCGGCAAGAAAGCCTTCCTCAAGGGTGTCTTCGTCTTGGAGCCAGAATCCATCGACTCCATCGTATTCACCCTGATCGAGGATGAGGAAGTTTCGACCTCCGCGTTTGCGGCGTTGGTCTCTCCTTCCATGGCGGTCCTTCTTGTGAGAAGAGTGCCGAATTTTGGGATCCTGCAGACCAGTTCTGGTCGTTGAGAACTGATCGAACATGGTCTGCCGTACCACAGGGTACGTGTAGGTCTCAATTCGGTGACCTTGGTTGGTCAATGCTGTTACCAACCTCTCACGTTGCATCTCATTTAGGTCGGACTGCACTAGGAAGAGGAGAGCTAGGAGATTATCGTTCAGAGGAAACGCTCTTCGATGATTGTCAAGGCGTTCCTTGTTCCATGTTTCGAAATAGCGTGCGGCATATGTGTCTCTCTCGACTGCATCCTGCATGCGCAAGAAGGTTTGGTCTGCCTGCACCTGCACAGCTTGCATGAAATCTGGATGGGCATCCTCCAGAGCTATCTCTGGTAAGAGATCCATCCATGAGTTTTTCACGCGCTGTAGCACGATCTCAAACTTGGCAATCCAAGTCACAAAGTCTTGGTTGCCCTTCCATGCCTTGAATAGGCCGAGGAAACGCCACAGGAAAACGTACTGTTCTCCTTTCACGAAAAATGGACGCATCTTCTTCTTGAAGTAATCTACTCCATCTGGGGCTGCAAGCCTTTCTCGGTTCAGTGATTCCTTTTGTACTGCGGCCAATCCGGAGAGCCTCGTCTTGAGAGACGGACCTCTTTTGGTGTCATCCAGCGTTGTTATGTCGCACCAGTCGTCAATCAACTGTTCATACTCAAACCACGAGGTGGTGCCATCATAGGCAGGCGCGATCTTGGGCGTTATGCCTAATGATGCAAGCATGCGGTCAGATGTTGCATATGACTGTGCGACATAAGTGGCTGGACCTTGGGAGGTCTCTTCGTTCTCATATCCCCCGGAGGATTGGGAACTGTCGTCGGCTTCGCTATGCGAGCTCGACATTGTGCTGCCTCTTATCCGCTTGGTTAAGCGTTCGGCGAGGCCGACCGCTGTAGCGGACTTTGGGAGGCGGGCGGCCCTTTCCGGGCTCCGCTACCAGAAAACTGAGCCGATACACCCACAAGGAAATGCTCCTTGTGAGGAGGTGTATGACCAGTTTATTCCCTAAGGATCAAAGGGCAGCGCCCTGCACACGGACAGTAGTTGTTTTGTCTTGCTACGCAAGGAGAGCTTGTCTTGTCTCAATATGGTAAAACCACTGTGAGCCAATGGGCAGCGGAATGTATATGTATGAGCATGCAGCCATTGCTGTAGGTACCTGTTAGAGCTACCCCTTTAGAGGTTTACGCAAACAGGTGGGGGGGGGGCCTGGCCTGTGCGGAAAGGGGTTGGGGGCCGTTGGAGCTGCCACTGGATGGTGGGGTGGTGCTGGCGGCCAGGGCTCACGCGCAAGCCCTTCGCAAGCAAGCCGTAAACCCTATGACGCAGCGCGCGCCCCTGTTTTGAGCAACCTTAACTTGTACTTAAAACACTACACCCAACCCTAAACACCACCTAACTGCAGGCTCTAAGCCTAAAGCAGAGCATACACCGCAAATCCTCCCTAAGCCCTTGTCGACTCGAAGCCTTATACCTTGTAACCGTAAAAGCTTAAGCTAAAACCGAAACCCCAAAACCCCACAACCACCCCACAGGAGGAAGAGGAACCCCACACCCCACACCATAGGGGAGGGGGGGGCCCCACCCTATATCCGGACCATTGACCTTTGGGGGGGGGATGGGGGGGGGGCTGCGGAGCGCGTGACCATATATTGTTCTTGTTCTTCGTTTTCTCTTTTATGATGTTAGTAGCAGGAGTAGTAGTAGTAGTAGTAGTAGTAGTAGCAGCAGCAGCAGTAGCAGTAGCAGTAGCAGTAGCAGTAGCAGTAGCAGTAGCAGTAGCAGTAGCAGTAGCAGTAGCAGCACGGTATGTGTTATTGTTCATCACTACTGTTGGTGTTCTCACAAGGAGTGTCGTTGGTATTGCTATGATTTCTAGTATTTCCCCTTAGATTATGATGGTTTTCTCGCATGACCTCCATGTAAGGTTGCTATACTACTTTGCAAGGCACGGAGCGATACGCGTACTGTATGGCATGCGGTAGAGCTGATCCATGTGTCACACATTTGACTCATAATGTATGGCAATTCAATGGTAAGGTATTTACAGCAGCAACCCTGCAAACTGATGTCATTAAATAAGAGGAAAGCACGAATAACGACGATCATGCCAATAGTGAATAATTGCCTTTTTCCAACGTCCAAGAGACACCCATTGAGAAGAATGTGCTTAGGGAAACCGCCACTTCCATCCATCACTTCGGTGTCCCGACAAGCCGACGCTGCAACCCAAGCAAGCACAACGACCAGGCCAAGCATCTTCTGAAGCTTTTCCGGACGATGATCGCGGCTCGACGGTGGTTTCGAGCGTAGAGTTTAAGATTGGCCCGATTGATTACAAACGCCTTGTTGCATACACTGTACTCTCAAGATCCAACTCGGTGCACCCAGGAGTAGCAACAAAGTGTCTGGCCTCAAACCCTGCAACCCTCAATGTCAACTTGTTTTGTGCAGGCTGTATATGGGAGTTTCCGAAAATTAGAGTACCTTATTTTGGAGTCCTTATAACAAGGATAGTATGATTTAGGCTACTATTTTATGGCCCCTCATTTTCTCCCATAAAAAGGGAGGGGGGGGGGCTCAAGGGTTGCGCCGACAGCATCCTCTCCTCACAGAAACGATTCAGGACCTTAGCGTACCTGTAGCCGGAAAGACCTACCTTTTTAGGGTTCCTTATTATATTTTCTACATATAGCTCCTAAAAAGGTAGGTCTTTTCGGCTACAGGTAGGGTTTAGGTTGTACACCGCGGGTGTACCCGAGTCAAAAGCCGCAGCACGTGACACAGCAGTAGCGCAATCTAGCACTGGTGGCTCTGCCAGTGTCGGTCTGGATGGGACATCACGAGCACTCTCGGCAGAGGGCTCCGACTGCACATACTGTCTGAGCCTTGATAATTATCCATACTTTTTTAGGGGTTTCTAAATATTCAGGCCCTTGGATTACGTTTTTCAAGCGCCTCCATCCCAGCATCACCCAAAGCATGAAAGCTCCGACCCCAAGACCACCAAGGCTGATTGAGTCAAGACAGGATGTGCACTGAGTTGAGGGTCTTATGGTCATCTTATTCGGGTATGATGCCCTGTATAGCTTCAGGTATATACTCTTGAACTCAAGGATATAGTCCATATAGGGCTAGATACTCTAAACCCAGAAGCCCTCAACCCTCAAGCCCTAACCCCACACGGCAAGGATCCCAAGAAGGATGTGCTCACTCAGTTCCTTAAAAAGCTCGAGGACAAGCTTTTTGCTTCTCGGTTCCATTTAGGCAGGTTTGGCTCGGAGCCCAAAGGCCATCAAAAGCTCAAAGATGCCCAGAATGCTGAATCACTTTGCAAGATGAAATCGGTTTCTAGGGTCTGGTTACGGATGGCAGCTTGAATCCGGAGTCTGCGCGACGCGACTTGTCATGATGCAGAGTTCAAACCTGCGCTGTGCCTCGAAGGTTTGGGTTCGGCAGGCTAAAGGTCCCAGCGGAGACGAGGAGCTGTAGAAACCCTAAACTCTAAACTCTAAACCCTAAACTCTAAACCGCTTCCCAGCCAGCAGAGTCATGGTAGAGGTGCCCAGAGAGCCCAATACCCCGTAATTCAGAATGGTGTCCCGAGCGAGGTCGTTCGAACTCGAAGGTTTGAAAGTTTGAAGGTTTGGAGGTTGAAGGTTTGAAAGTTTCAAACTTTGAAGGTTTGAAGGTTCGAAAAGTGCAGGAGTTCGAAAGTTTGTGCACCTTGGTGTGCACAAGCTAGCCGGCGTAAAACTTCGAACTTTTCAAACTCGAAACTTTCAAACTTTCAAACTCTCGAACTTTCGAGCTCGACTGGCTGCTTGAAACTCAAACTTCAAACTTTTCCCGCGGGCGAGTTCGATCGGCCTTCGAAGTTTGAGAGTTCGAGACTTTGAAAGTTTGCAAATTCGAAGGTTCGACGGTTTCAAACTTTGAAAGTTCGAAAGTTCGAAAGTTTGAAAGCTCGAAAGTTCGAAAGAATGAAAGTTCGAAAGTTCGGAGTTTGAAAGGTTGGCTTCAGATTGGCTTCAGATTTCCTCTTCGGCTTGGGCTGAGGTGACGAGTTTGAAAGTTCGAAGGTTTCAAACTTCGAAAGGTTTCAAGTTCGAAGGTTTGAAAGTTTCAGAGATCGAAAGTTTGAAAGGGATGAACGTTCGCGAGTTTGAGAGTTCGAAAGATTGAAAGTTTGCAAAGTTTGAAGGTTTGAAGTGCGTCGAGATGGAAAGTTTGAAAGTCCGCCGAGTTTCGAGCTTGAAAGTTCGAGAGTTTGACAGATTGAAAGTTCGAGTTTGAAAAGTTTCAGAGTTTGAAGCGCTCGACATGCAGTCACGTATATGGGTGGCGTTCGCAACCCCAATTAAGTATCTGGAACAAACACGCCTTCTCTGTTGGCGATTCCGGTTCACTGCGCCCTCATTTTGCGATTCCGGTCATCATAGCCCCTCACCACATATCTTTATTACGCTCCCATTGGGCGATTCCAGCACACCGTGTAACTTAATCGCACCCCTTGAGTTGGCGATCTTAAGCACACCCCTCATTTAGCCTTTCCGGGTCATCGTATTTGTCGTATTACGCTTACTCATTTGGCGCTTTCGGTTAATTTTACATCTTACACACGCCTTCTCTTTTGGCGATTCTAGTTCACGGTATATCTCAAGCACGCCCAAAGGACGTTTTGGTTCATTTCTTCGCTGCTTAAAAAAAGGGGAGTTTGCCCCCCTCCCCCTCCATTTGCAAAGCTTCCGGACCACCCAACATGAATATTATTTTCGCTTTTAACCCCCATGATGCGTTTTCGTGTGGCTTTCTCCTTTGTGTGTCTTGGAGAAGACTTTTCCCGGCGACTAGTGGTACTAGTCGGGGGGTGGCGAGGGGCTCATGGGTGAAATATGATAGGGGGGGCTTTGTAGTGTTGGATCTGGGCGAAGTATGAGAGAGGGGGTTGGGTGAAGTACGTAGTCCTCCAAATCACTGGGGTTGGGTGAAGTACCTAGTCCTCCAAATCACCTTCCAAATCACTCATGATCATAATGCTCTTTTCTTCGTTTTTAACCCTCCTGAAGCGTTTTCGTCTGTTTTTTTTTTTGTTTTTTCGTTTGTGTGTGTTGGAGAAAACGCGGCTTAAGAGAGCGGGGAGTTTGCAGTCTAAAAACAGCGGGGGGTTGGGGGGGGGGGGCGCAGCCCCCCCCCCCATTTGCAGAGCTTCCATATCATTCATGAAAGAAGGGGGGTTTTGGGTGAAGTACGCTTGCAGTCTAAAATAAGCGAGGGGGGGTTGGGGGGCGCAGCCCCCCCCCCCCTCATCTGCAGAGGTTCAAAATCACTCATGATTCATGATATCTTCTTCGCTTCTTGTCCACCTGAAGCATTTTCGTGTGCTTTCTCCCTTGTGTGTGTTGGAGACTGGGGGGGGCTCGAGTCTTGGATTTGAACCAAGTATGAGGGGGCGGGGCTCGTAATCTGGTTTTTGGTGATGTATGAAGGGGGTTACTTTTTAATTTTTTTGCGGCTTAACAGAGCAGGGAGTTTGCAGCCCAAAACAAGAAGGGGGTTGGGGGGGCGCAGCCCCCTTGCAGAGCTTCCAAATCATTCATGCTTAAGTTTTGTTCTTCGCGTTTAGCCCCCTGAAGCATTTTTGTGTTGCTTTCTCCTTTGTGTGTGCTGGAGAGCGGTGGGGCCTAAAGTCATTGATTCAGGGAGACTGTAAGGGGACGCCTCGACGTCTTAGATTTGGACGACGTATCAGGGGAGGGGGATCTTAAGAGAGCACCCCCATTTGCACAGCTTCTGAATCACTCATGATGAATTTTAATTCTTCGCGTTTAACCCCCTGAAGCGTTCTCGTGTTGCTTTCTCCTTTGCGTGTGTTGGAGAAAGGGGGGCTTAACATCTTGGTTGTAGGAAGACTGTAAGGGGAAGGGGGAGGCTCGAAGTCTTGGTTTTGGACGAAGTATGAGGTTGGGGGGGGTCGTAATCCTGGTTTTTGGTGAAGTATGAAGTGGGAGACGCTTTCATTAATTTTTTTCGCGGCTTAGCAGAGCGGGGCGTTTGCAGTCTAAACAGAGCGGTGGGGTTCCCCGAAGACTCCAAGCCGCCCCCCCCCGCCCCCCCATGGTCTTCCTAAATCCAGAACAACACCCCCCCCTTCATAGTCTTCCTAAATCCAGGACTGCAGGCCCACCCCCCCCCCCCCTCATCCTCTTCCTAAATCCAGGACTACCCGTTCGCCCGGGGGGGTCCCGGGCTATTGAATCGGACTCGGAGTTACCGGGCCCAGACCCTAAGATGAGGACGTCAACATGGTTTCAAACTCAAACTTTCAATGTATTCAAACTTCAAACTCTTCAAACTTACAAACCTTCAAACTCCCAAACTCTCAAACTTTGAGCATCTCAAACTTTCGAACTCCACGGCTCTCAAACTTTCAAACTTTCGAAATTTGAAAACTTCAAACCTTCAACCCCCCAAAGTTTGAAATTTTCGATATTTCAGTCTTCGAAGCTTTCGAACTTTCAAACTTCCTGGGTTTCAAACTTTCAAACTCCAAGCTCTCAAACTTTCGAACTCGAGCCTGAGGGCTACTCTGTGAACCCCTACGCGTCTCCAGCGGTCCTTCTCCTTTTCAAACTTTCGAACTTTCAATCTTCGAAGCTTCAAATTTTCAAATTTCCTGGGTTTCAAATTTTCAAGCTCCAAACTCGCGCCAGCTTTCGAACTCGAAACTCTCAAACTTTCAAACTTCAAACTCTTCATTCTCCAAACTTTTCAAACTTTCAAACTCTCGAATCCCGTCCAACATGTACTACGTTCAAACTCTCAAAGATTCGAGTTCGAAAAAACCCACTCGTGACACCTCTCCGTAATTCAGGAATATACCTTAATCATATTATGATCGAAGGTACATTCCTTAATTAAGCGGTATGGGGCTCTTTAGGTGAAGGTGGAATCTGTAATGAAGCCCAAAAGCCTGCAAGTTAGAGAAGGAGCTGAACTAAGCGCTGCTGCAAACCCTAGCTGAACGAAACCTGACAGTGCAAGCATCCAGAAGAAGCCTGGAGTTTAGGGTTCAGGGTTTAGGGGTTTAGGGTTTAGGGGGCCCCGAAGCTTAAGCCCAAAGCCGTGGTCAACCCCGAGCCCAAGCCCTGTGACTAGATGCCCAATTTAACGGGATAAATGGTGTTAAGCTTTTCAGCACGAACCCTGACAAGACTCTGGAAGACACTCTTTCAAACCACAACCTGATAAGAACCCGTACAAAGCCCTCGAGAATTAAACAAAAGCTGTAGCGCAAAACCGAGGTCGATGAGGAGGTCCTTTGCTTGACTATGCGGTCAGCATCAGCTGCGGTCACAGCAAGGCGGGACGAGAGACTGGAGATCAGGACAGCTTGGCTGCTTTCGACATGGCCAGAGTGTTACTGGGGATTGTGTTTCTATCTTCGTGCTTTGCCCTTGCTTCGGCTTGCTCACCTTTCGCTATGCATGTCGTCAGGACGGTTCCAATTATTGGAGGTCTAAGAAGCCATCAGCAGAGACTGCAAACCCTACACCCCTAAACCCTAAACCATACTGACTACGTCCCCTCGTCCTCCACATACCTTTGTCATAGTTGGGTAACATTTCATTTTTTCATGGGTACTTAAACCCAATAGGGAAAAAGGTACATGTTTAATCCCATCCCAACCATACCGCCATTTGGCAGGCTCTGGGAGAGAACCGTGACTGCATCCTGGCAGAAAGCGAAGGTTAGCCATGTTTAGCCGTTTTACTTTGTCATAGCTGGGTAACAATTTACATTGTTATGGGTACTGAAACCCAATAAGGAATAAAAGCGGACATGTTTAATCCCATCCCAACCATGAACTAGTTTATGATGGATTTGTAGGGCCTACAAATCCATTGTAGGGGGTTCACCAGGTTTGATATTGGTTCCTCTGTCAGGCTTTCTCGACCCCTTATAGGATTCTTATAAGGTTGGCCAAGAAACCAACGTAGAAGCCCCTTTACAACCCTGATTCGAAGCTCAAGCGCACTAAGCGCAAGTTTTTGTATTCGGCTTCGCGGCATGTGGTTCTTTGCAGTGTAGACTCGGGTTTAGGGGTGTTTAGTTATGCAATACCCCAAGACCTTGTTTCAACCATTCCCTGACCTAAACCCGGATTAAACCCTAAGCCCCAATCCTAAACCCTAAGCCCAAACCCTTAAACACAAGTCGCCCACCTATCGTGGGTTGGCGGCGCGTAAGCCCGTCGCACCAATCGCGAAAAGTCGACCAGTATCCCAGCCCGCCTCTCCAAAGCCATGGAGACCGTAGCACCCATGTCGGACCCGGCACCAGAACACGCTCTCCTCCGGATTCATGTCTTAGCAATTAGTTTCTGGGGGAAAGTGCTGAGGCTCGTGACTGGCTGCGTCTTGGAAGATTCATGGGGTAACGTACAGCAGCGCAGGGGGGTCTACCCCCCTTTTCACCCCCACTTCTACTCCCAACCTCGAGGGTGGGATGGGGCCGGGCGAAATGTAAAGGATTGTGAAGAAAAGCCTCTCCTTGGGGGTGGGTTTGGGCCGGGCGAAAAGTGAAGGATTGCGAAAAAAAGAGCCCTCGTCCGTACCCTGTAGGAACCTCTAAGATGTTCTTGCCTACTTGCGCCCGACTGCTCCTTCTGCTCTCTCCCCTACTTGCCGTTGAAGTCCTTGCAAGGACCGCGATGCACGTCCAGCTTTTCTTCGGTGTGACCACTTGTCCCTGATTGCGGCCTCCTTCGCACAGCACAGCTGATCGCGTCTGGCTAACGGTTTTTCTGTGCTGCATTGCAGGCTGTGTGTCCGTCAGCTAGCACACCTCACACGTTTGGATTACTCCTTGTTGCGGGCTCCTCTTCCTGCTGAGGTTATGCGCACCTGCAAGGTGTTTGCCTTTGGCGACCTGCAAGCTTCGTTGTTTGTCTCACTGTCTCAGCCAAAGGAGATGCCCCAGGCCTTGACTGACCACCAGGGAGGTCTCCAGCCCTAGCCCTGAATGACTTTTGCCTTCTTTTCCAAAGGTGTTTCCTGCAACCGGAAGGCGAGCACCGCAGCACCCGTCTGCGCAGACATCTACCCGAGTGAGCTTAAGAAAGAATTAGTCCACCCTTCTCGGTCCGCGGGGCGGTTGTTCGGAGCCGTCGCGGTGTGCAGCCGTGGAAGCATGCGTTGAATGTCTGCCACTTTCCTAGCGTTCGCATTCAAGTGCATTCAACTACCGTCGCCTTGCCCCTCATTGCTTCTCGAATCATCCCGTCATGACTGGTGTCTTCATCCCAGCCTCCAAGACCGCCATGGGTGCTGCCGCCGCCAGCGGCCCTGGCCGTGCGGCTTGGAAACCGTAACGCCTTTGGGACTCGCTGGCTCCGACCTGGAACCGCGAACGCCTGTAAATTAATGGTATGTTGGCTAAACGCTCACGAATAGGCAAACGCCTGTTTTTGGGGATGCACCCTGATTGTTCAGACACCTGCTCCCTGAAACACCCTGGGGCTTCAGGGAGGCTTCTCTGAGACCGGTCGTTGATGATTGCCAAAGGCTCAATCGAGCATGGGTTGCAGGCCCTAAGATGGTATCTGATGTAAGATCCGAGAGAAATTGACGTTGATTCAACTTCTTCAATCAATGCGTATTCTAAAGTATGCAACTATAGCTTCCGTAAGGTCCAATTATGGCCTTCTGCTCTCCATAGGTGATTATAGAGGTCGAAACGAGAAAGAGTCGAAAGAGCACTGCACCCCACAACATGTGATGTACGCATTCTAGCCAACAAATCCGTAGAACCCGAAGCCCTCATATGTAAATGCTTCCCCGACAAATCCTTGGCCTCATGTGCTCTCCGTGCTTCTTCTTCGAAGACTTCCCGAAAGGCTGAGCTGGCATGTTTTTTGCCGAGCCTACCTTTTCTTTCGCCCGGTTAACGCAACAGGTCAAGACAACGGCGGCTGATGGCGGCGTGATGTTGAACCTGGCGGAGAGGTGCCACTCCCCTGCTCTCTGTTTTGTGGGTTGCAAGGGGCTTCGTAGTTGTGCGTGGCAATAGTACAGTTAGCGAGTTACAGCATTAAGTCCAAGAGCCAAGAGCTGTGATCGCAGTTGGGGTTCAAGGTCACGGTGAATGTATGGATGGCTACGCTTAGCTTCGTTTCGTGTGCCACTTCATGGGAAAAGCACAGAGTCCTCCGAAAACGTGCGCGATCACGAATGATGCTGGTGCAAGACACGAAGAACAGGAGTCATGTGTCTCCAACCCTTGCGAACCTGAAATTCAATGCGCCGGTTCTCAAGCCCTTTACAGAGGCTATGGCCATTTCTGGGAAAATCTCGAAACCGGTTCATCTCATCAGGGAGGCTCTTCAGAAGTTCTATTCTCGGGAAAATGAAGAGATGGAGGAGACTCCAGAGACTGCAGAGATGAAGCTCCGAAAGGAGAGGAACATAAGCAAATCGGCCAAAGCCATCGGTTGCATGCTGACCGTGATCAAACGAAAGTGGACCAAATGGGAGCTACCGCGTGTGACATGGATATGAAATCAATGTATTTTTCGATCCTTCTTTCGACATGTCCAAGACCAGCAACGTATTTTCATAGAGGGTTCTGCTGCATGTGCGCCTTTAAGGAAAAGGAGATCCGTGACATGGTGTATGACATGGCAAGTGCTGTCTCGAAAGCATATTCCGTTGCTTGCTTTGCAGAACAGCATGTTTCGTGCAATGTGCTAGATGCTGTGCAGTGTTGCGTGTGCGTGCGTGTGCATTGCCAATCGCTCCTTGATTGATGCTCCTGTTGCTCAATTTAGGAGGGCCGCTGTGCGCTAGCCAAGACAGGGAGTCGTGCGTCCAGTGTTGCCACTGGTGATACAGCAGACAGTGACATGGACGATGATTCGCTCAGAGCGGATTTGCATGCATTGTCCCGCCCGAACGGTACCGGTGCACCGGAGGATGTCTTCATAGCACCGCCTCAAAAGGCATTGGAACGCTTCTTGGGGATTTCCTTGGACCCTGAGTTTTACCGAAGCTTGGTGGCGAAGCCAGATGCTGGTGAGGCAAAGGAGCCGATTGGGAGTTCTGCCAGCGAGCTTCCGGCTGCACCCAGTGAAGTTGGTGAACCGAGTGAGGTTCCGCCTCCACCCCCTCACGAGGGCTCTTTGGCTGCTGGGGCTGTCGAAAGCTCTCTCGTCTTCGATCCGAATGACGAGCTGTTCTGTCCGGAACTCGATGCGCCCGAAAGGATCCCGGACCCAACCCCACACAAGCCGACGGCGGCTAGACCTGCCTTGTCTCCTGGGAGTCCTGGACTTGAGACTTGCCTTGTGTATGAGTCTAGAGATGGTAGCATCATGCAGTCTTGTGTTGTTCATGTCCCTTGAACTCTTTTGTTGGGTTTGTTAATTGCTTTTCTTGCATGCATGTACTTATACATCCATTCAGGAGATTCTTGCAGTCAAGCCTGCACCAGCACGTCGTGCTCCTCCCACTGGCCTGGCTGGTCAGCTTGCAAGTCTGGACCCGGGTAGGCTGAAGGAGATTCTGGCTGTGGTGAACAGCAAGTAGCTTGCCAGTATAGTGGTATAGGAACGACCTTGAATGACCATTCGTTGCATGCTTTTGTGTGTGCCTGCTGAATGGTGAATCAAGGCTGCAGAACGTGCCCAAGGAGATTTCAAAGGAGCACAGTATGCAGCCACCTGGTGCTGTTCGACGCAAATTGAATTTCGAAAACTTCTCCGATGGTGAATTGTCGACGTCAGCTGCGAGTTGCGGTTCAGGACGCTCAGGCGAGACAGTATGCGAAATTTCATATGACTCCATGAGCTGGCAGTGTAACAATTGTCATGAAATCGATTTGGGTTTCAACTTGGGTTGCCAGGCTCATCTTCTGACCAGCTCGAGACGCAGCCTTGGTCTTGTTCGGCCGAGGACTATGTGATTTCGTGGCTGCAGCAACAGCGCGCTGAAGATGCAGCAAAGGTTGAGGCAGCACGGGCTCGAGAGGCCGATGCTGAAGCGACCCGGGCTGCGGAGTCCAGGAAGCGTGCAGACGTCGAGGCACGACTGCGGCGACGTGAGCACATGGCTGACGAAGACGTGGGAAAGCCAGCCACTAAACTTGAGCTAGTTGATGTGCATGTGTGCATCGAGTTATGATAGGCGATCCGAGATTCCAATTGCATGTGTGCGTGTCTGCATATACGAATGGGCTCATGTTTCATGGTGTTGTGATCTTTGATCTGAGTCTGCGGAAGTGATCACACGGCAGCATCAGCTGTCCTTGACGGCGAACAAGAAGAAAAAAATGCCCCGGTGGAGGAGGCACCCAAGGAGGATCCAAAGGAAGAGGAGCAGGAAGAGGAGGACGATGAGGCGGACCACCGGGGGTCCAAAGGCAAGCCCAAGAAAGGCTTGAGTGCAAAGAAAGCAGGGACACATGCGAGCAAGGCCGTGCCGAAGAGTAAAGCCAAAGCTAAGGCCAAGGGAAAGGCTAAGGCTAAGTCTTCCGCAGCTCGCAAGCCGAAGGCTGCAGAGGAGGATGAGCAGCATGAGGAGGAAGAGGAGAACCAGGAGCAGGAGCAGGAAGAGGAACAGGAGCAGGAAGAGGATGGGCCCAGTTTGAAGAAATGCGCGACAAAGCCAAGCAAGTTCCTGCGAAAGTCCTCGAAACGCCGATTGTTGGCGAAGGGCAAGGGCCTCAAGAAGAAGAGGAGGATTGCAAAGGAGTCTGCTCCTACCGAGTACTATGGCAACGATCAGGAGTGGCCGGAGGACGATCGGGAAAACGGGGAGAAGGAAGAGGCTCCTGAGGTGAAGAACCCTAAGGAACGGGTTCGCGGCAAGAAGCGGGGCAAGGAGGCTCCCGTTCCTGAGACGGAGGAGCACGAGGAAGAGGAGGAGGAGGAGACAGTGCCCACGTTTGCCAGGCGCTACTGTCCCCAGCGTGACTGGTACAAGGCCAAATTTTTGGGCATCCGGGACGCTTTCAATGCCGGTATCCGCCCGTTCATTGTGTCGCCAGGAAAGTGCGAGGACTCCATAGAGTGCCTACATGTACACTGTTTGTGTGTGCCTGAATTCCATGCAGCTCTTGTTCGAAAACTCATGCTTCCTTCGTCTGCTAGTTGTTGCTTGCAGGACCCCTTTTGGCGCTTTGTGGCCACGAACACCAAAGACAACCCAGTCGCTGATCCGCAGGATTGGTCCGGAGTGGCTCAGAACCTCACTTTTGATTTCTTGATGACTGACAGCCAAAGCATCTTGTCTTGCACAATACCGTGTGCTTGTATGCATGCAGCTATCATGCCTATTGAGTTCCTAGCTGACATGACTTTCCAATAAGGCATGACATGGAGTGCTGAGGGTGAGCGGTTTTTCCGGGGCAAAAAGAAGCCCACACGCAAAGCGTATGATGCCATGCTTCAAAAGCGTGAAGAGAGCGACGCTCACTGATTTCTCGATCGAGTGGCTTAAGCTTAGCATATCTTCACAGCCTGACGGGGGACCATGGGGAAACAAAGACCCTCCTTCAGTGCTGTGTGGCCTCTGCCGGATACTTGAGCTGGCAGCCAGCATGCACCTCAAGATTTCGATGTTAGAAAAGGTCTGAGGCTGTAGTTTCATTGATAAATGTCGGCCGGTATACCACTGCATAGCTGATCGATCTCTAATGTTGGCTGCACATGCTGATCCAAACGGGCCGGGATCCCTTTTGAAGCTTGCATCCGTTCCAGTGCAACCCTAGCTTGCAATCAGCTCCCGCGCACCCTTTGACAAAAAGATCGGATTGAGTGTTCTGCATGCATGCGCATGGACAAACTCGGACTGCCTTTGTTGCAAGTGGTCTTGCATCCTGTAGCTTCGTACATGCAGCTGAGATCCCGTATCCATATAGTACCTCATCTCGATCGATCCAATCCACAGCGCAGGTGATGCCACCACGTCGTGAAGTTCCTTCCGATGCTGAAACCCTCGAGTCGAGTTCAGGCACGATCCGAAGGGGAGGCACTCAGTTTCTGCGCGAGAGTGGGACTTGCATGTATTCCGGGTCCGACTTTGAAGCCAGCTGTGCTGAAGTTTGCTGGTGTTCAGCTATTTTGCCCAATGGCCCCGGTCGCAGGTGAACATGTCTTTTGCATCTTGCAACGCTTTGCTAGTGCAGCTTCAGCTTCCAGCATAACGGAACAAAGCCACCGGTCCTTGCTTGTGTCGCCATGCAGCTGTATCAGCTTGTTGAGAACCTGATGAAGCTTCAAGCTCCCAAGGCCGGGCTCGGGGTGGGGTTCTTGTAGCTTCGATCTCTATAGAAATGTGGTTTGTGAAGTATATACTTAACAAGCCATCCGGTCTGTGCCGTTCAATTGCACAGCTTCAATTGAAACTGCAGCATCAGTGTTCCTACCTGGCCCCAGCCTTAGCAAAGCATCGCGGACCCAATCCATGCAGGTCTTCATCCTGGCGGTGTTGTGCTTGCTGTTCAATGAACGCTTCAGTTCCCAGAAGGACAGCTGTGTGTGTGTGTGCATGTATGCATGCAGATCTGTGGAACACAGGGTCCTAGCTAGCTTCCTTGAGAGGAATTTGTCTTTCTGGAGCACTATGCGGGCTCGAAACAGATGACTCATGAGATTGGGTCTATGTACGGCCGGGCAGCTGCGTTGGATATCGACTATCACCGTGCAATGGACATTTTAACTCCAGCGGGCTTTGCGTTCGAGACCTAACTATACAGATGTCTACATAGCTGCTGCAGGGGTTCTGATTCCCGGTGAAAGTGTGATTGTTGTGTGAGATCAGGTTACACCTTCTCTCGGTGCTCCTGGGGAGTCGCTCGGGCTTCACGCTGTGGCAAGGGCTGCAGTGCTCCAGCTGGGTGTCCATGTGTCGGCACAGCACTAAGAGAAGCTTCCTCAACCCTGGTGGAAGTCCAGATTCCCCCTCTGCGGTTATGGGAAACCAGCAACTCTGCAGGACACCTGCTATGTCACATCAGATCGATCTTGGCTGTAATTTAAAATTAGCTCGTCGACTTGAACAAAAGCCCAAGCTAGTCCTGAACCCTATAACTTAACTAAGGCTCCCTCTGTCAATAGGTGATACAATTCTGGCCATCCTTTTGTTCAGTCGTCCCGGCCCAGTTGTCCCGGCCCCCATTAAATAATTCGTTTCGGTCAGGGCTATTTGATGGGTTAATTGTGTCGAGTTTCAGGTGAACTTTGGCCTTCAGATGGGGTCATATACCCTAGCTAAAATCAAAACCTGAATTATGTACCTGGGGGGGATATAACCTATATAGGGGTTTAACCAGGGAGGATCAGACCTATCTGTAACTGCCCAAGCCATTATAATTGTGGCTCACAACCAGCGCGAAAAAACGCCTAGCTAAGTATCATCGATACACTATTGGCCCCACATAGATTGTATACTGTTTGTGAACTATATGCATGCAATTATGAAGTCGTGTATGTCCTGTATTGAACCGGGATCTACGAAGATAGCTAAAACCCGGATTTACCAAAAATGTGTTTCAACAGCCTGACTGAACCAAACCTTGGCCACCAAACCTTTCCACAAACAAGCTTCCGTTAAACGCCCTGGCCTGCAACCCTGCGACCATATATCTCTCAAGACCCGAATCCCTAACCTGTCAGAAACTGAATAGTAACCCGGCCGAATAGTGGTTGAAAACATACTACATGAATGTATGGTTCGTAGCCAGGCCTATACTATACGTATACTACTGACGGATGCTTTGGCTATACTCTTGCTGGCATACTTTATTTGCATTGGTCCTTAATATGGTCTATATACTACCTAGAGGAAACGTGGGTAGTTCGGATCTTGCTATGCCATGCAATTCTCGATAAGCATGGTCCCGAAAATCATCAACACAATCACGGGCTACGTGGCTCCTTCTACTGGGACTTAGATGTTCTGGGTTGAGCTCTAGAGTATGTGCTAGCTAGCTAACATACCTGCTGAAGTAGCTCTGCAACTGCCGTAGCCTCTCCTGCCCGTCGGAGAAGCAAGCCAGCTGATTGCCTCGGGAGGACCATTCTCATTTCACTACTGTGTGTGGCCATGCAAGCCAACTGGGTCATTGAGCAGCCTGGATCATCCTTAATCTGGCGGCATCCTCGCTTCCAGTGGCTTTGCAAAACCCACCAGGCCCAAACGCTTATCAAATTAATGCAGTATAGCCAGATAATGCCCGCTATAAAAAGTAAACTGACAATAACCTGGAATCTTCGAAAGGAGTCTATGCTACCTAGTCAGAGTATTTGTTTGCATGGTTTCAAACATATTGAACCTAATCCCTGCCCCAGTTCCTGTTGGACCGCACAGGTGTATGTGTGCAGATTCTGGATGATGCACTTTGGACACAAGTGTCCAAAGAGAACTGCTTTATGGTCCTGCAACCGCAAAGTTTTGAAGTTCGGCAAGGGCAAGCTGACTTCTGGTTTCAAGAATCAACAGCGGAAGCTTCGTGGTGATATTCGTACAGTGGTTCGTAAGTGTGGAAAAGACGGCACGATGAAATATTCGGGAAAACCTGAAGTCTTGAAGGAATCACAGACACACGGCCACAGTTCAGAAGTCCCTATACCGATATTGTCCACAGCTCATGCAAAGCCGCAGAAATCCCATATCCCCTGAAAGACGTACTTAAGAACCCAACCCATTTCATAGCCCAGGAAGTACACCAAAGCCTTCGCCGCCGAAATGGCCGAGCTCCTGCCGAGCTTCAATGAATCTCGGCCCTTCCGATGTACAGCCATGGTGAATGCCTCAACGGTTAATAGGCTTCGGGACATGGATGTGGGTGAGGACGATTGGTCCGATGCAGGTGTTCCTGAGCTACTACGGTATGTGTATGGAGCCAAAGGGTTGGTCATCCCAACAGAGTGGAGGCCCTGTTTCCCGAGACATCTTTTTGCATAGCAGGCTGTTGCCACGGCAAGCATATCGTATGTCAACATGCACGTACTTGCTTATTGCATGCATATAAGTGTTGTATCCTGTGCGAGCATGAGGAGGCTTCCTGTCTATGCTGGCAGATGTGCAGACTTTTGGGTCGGTTGACTGTCGGTGTGCAATCCTCAGCTGGGCATAGCCCATCCATGCCTTTTCAGGGCCAGAGGATATCTTCTATAGAGGCCTTTCAAGGATCCACGCAGGTCTTGTACACCAATAGCCGGGATTCTGGGTCTATGGAGACTTGCTTTGCCGTATATAAGAATCACCGCATGCAATCTATGCATGAAGGGCATCAACAATTCTTCTATGGGTACCAATAGCAGAATTAAGAATTGTGACACTGGTTCCACTTTGCGAGTCGTATAGATCGATGCTAGCTTACTTATCCAGGCCCCATGAAGCCTAGTCTCGTCAGCTAGAGTCTACGTGCATGCAGCAGATCCACGCTCTGAATAACCGCACAACCGCCTCTAGATTGCAAGTCTTTCGAAATATTTCAACAGTACAGTATGTTGCGAAAATCCCAACCCCGATAGGTGGTTAAATTCGGGGGTGTATAGGTTCGAGTCCTGAAACCTTACAAGTCCGCGGCCACTACACAAACCTGAGCCTATATAGCGCGCTATGTGGACCTGCACCATGGAAGTCATATCGATCCTCGGATATCCTTGATCCATTCAGATCCACCCTGAAAACCTTAGTAAGTGAGCATCTATGTAGTACCCGCGGCCACGCAATCCGGCCCTTCTAGCCAAAAAGTGTGCTATAGCTTCTGTTGGGGATTGTGCGATACAGTACTACCTGCTCAGTGAGCGACCTAAGTGGTCACTTAATTCGGTGTGCTGCCGAGTTGCAGGCCTGTGTGAGATGCGCAGTATATGTCATGCAGTCGCAGCAGCAGCCATGCAGGGATTTGTGCGTGGTCCTAAAGACGTTGTCACTGGGCTTTTGTTATGCTATTCAGGCCGGAGACTATACTTAATTTAGGGCTTACCAGGGCTACAAAGTTCGATCTTCACAGTTCGGAGGGAATGTTGCCAAATTGCGCCGGGGCTTGCATATCTGCTATAGTGCTTCATATAGAGCGAATTGGAGGGTTCCATGGGTCTCATGCAATTGTTGATAGGCTCTGCGCACTTTAGCACTATAGAAGTCTTTGGGCTTTGGTTTTGGAGAAATGCAGGCTCTATATAGGTTTTGCGCAGCGTATGTGCCACGGGTGATATAGGTGGGATGGGGGTGGTGTTTGCAGGGCTGTGTGCTTCAGGTTTGGAGGGTTGAGGGCTTCAGGTTCGGAGGGTTGTGAGGTTTCACGTTTCGAGCGGGCTCTGGGCTGCGGGGTTGTTGTGGAAGGCTGTCACGAGTGCTTTTCGGAGAGCTCCGGGCTTCAGGGCTGTGGGGCTGGATGGCTTGATTTGGGGCTGTCCCGGAGGCTGCATGGGTTTGGACTTTGGACAGATGGATCTTATAAGAACCCGGCCGGGGCCAACCTTGAAACCCAAAGCCCACCACCGTGAAAGCCCACAGCCCAGCCAGAGTTAAGCCTAGCTGCAGCTATACAACCCTAAAGCCCGCAGCCCTTTAATTAAAGCCATGAAAGACCACAGCCCTGAAAACCCACAGCACTCCCATGCCAAAGTAAAGCCCTTAACCCCGTTCCTTCCAAGCCCCTAACCCCAAGGCCGAACCTAGAAGGCCCGCAACCCTAAAAGCCCGCAGCCCAGCAAGCCTCCCCGCCCGCAGCCCTCAAAGCCGCAGCCCGGAAAGCTCGCACCCCCGAAAGCCTGCAGCCCTGAAAGCCCGCAACCCTCAAACCCCGCATGCAAGCCTCAAAGCCCGTCAAAGCCCGCAACCCTGAAACCCCGCAACCCTGAAACCCCGCAACCCTGAAACCCGGTTAACACCAAAACCCCGCAACCCTGAAACCCCGCAAGCCTGAAACCCCGCAACCCTGAAACCCAGATAACCCCAAAACCCCGCAACCCTGAAACCCCGCAACCCTAAAAGCCCGCAACCCTGAAAGCCCGCAACCCTAAAAGCCCGCAACCCCCCAAAGCCCGCAACCCTGAAAGCCCGCAACCCCCCCAAAGCCCGCAAGCCTGAAAGCCCGCAACCCCTATACCTAGAGACCCCTTAACCTTTATAAAAGTAGGTCGGGATTCAGGAACTGCGTTCTCGAGGCCATTTCGGAAAGAACTGCGTTCCTTCCCTAAGAACCTGGTTCTTAAGTATGTATCCAGATAGAGTGTGGAAACACAGTAAAATGTTACGAACATCTCATATCCCTGGCGGCCTCGACAGGTTGCACTTCGCCGTGACATTGATCGGCTCAGGGCTGCTTAGGGCTTTGTTATTTCTTGGATGATCTAAATAACCCTTAGCAGGCTTATAGTGGCTTTCGCAAGGGTTGGTGCATATTCAGGTTTCAGCTTTATATAATTCAGATTTGGAAGGGATTGTTTCCCGAAGGACAGGTCACTCGAATTTCCACATAATCTCATCCGCTTACAAAGTGCGCATGGCTTTTCGCTTGCGAGCACCACGAGAAGATGCCGCTAGTCCGAGGCCCAGCTCAGCCTCATCCGTCAGTCCTGCAGGGACAGTGAGGTTGCCAGCGACATGTGTGCCAATCTCAACCGTGTCTTTCTGTCGATCTGCTCAAGAAAGGTTTTGTATAGCTGTGTGTGCGTGCGTGTGTGTACTTGCTCCAGCACAATGGAGCCCGAGCAGGAGTCGTCTCCTGATGGCATGAGTGTGGAGGGCCTTGCTACCGAATGGGATGCCGTCCCTGAGCTCCGAGAACTCATGCGCACAGGGCGTGCGCTGTTTTCAGAGGCCTCTGAAAAACAGGTTGACAAGAACACCCCAATCAAGAACGAAGCGGTGCTGCTTCCCTTGCTGTCTCGCATGCAGATGGCTGGCAAGGTTTTGCCGAACATCGAGGATCTTCGGACTGAGGTCAGAGCCTTCTATGTCTTGTGCAAGCGCGAGTTCCATGAGGTTGATGATGTTCACCGTGCTGCATGGTTGATTCGAAAGAACTTGGTCTACATGAAGATGAAGTGTAGAAGAAGAGAATTTTCGACTGTTTCTCGCTTGCAACATATTACGGCAGCATGCACTTCATACTTAAGCTCTCAGACTGCTGCTTATGTGAGCTGTGTTCGCGATGATAAACAAGGACAGCACCTTCCAGAAGCTTTGCTTGACCCTCTCGCCAGAGCTCCAGGCCAGATAACAGTTGGGAGTGTCAGTGCAACCGTCCTGCTATACTATATGAGTGGGTCTGCTCCTCTCACTTTTGTTGCTTCCTCGTGCTGTTTGGGTCCTGCTTTGTTATCATCTCATATCATTGGGCAGCTGTTCACGGGGGGCTCAGCCATGTCAGAACCCTCTGTCAGTTCTTGCTTGTCAGGAAGAAGTGGATGCTTTCAATGAGAGACAACGCTCGCGAAGCAGCAGGTCCGCTTTAGATGCTTGGACTCATTTCGCCATTCTCTTGAAGCCGGTTTTGCAAGTCTGCTTTGGTTTTGTTGGTGTTGCATGGACACGAGGATCCCGATGTCATGGATTCAGATGAAGATGCTTGGGAGGAGGGTGGCCCTGACGACAATGATTCTGCTGATGGTGACGAAGCCGATATGGATCCGGCTGCTTTGTTGGATCGGTTTCGCTCCTTGACGGGGCAAGCCGAAGACGCTCGGGCTGCAAGTGCCGATCCACCCAGCGGCGAGGGCTCTCTGGGTGCCGATGATGTTCCTCGCCCAACCGAGCGAGAGATGGAGGAGCTCGAAGCTGAGGCGGCCCCACCACGTGTGGAGCAGCCTTCTGAGGATCCGATTTTCGGGCCGTTCCCCGTGATTTGCATCGACGATGAGGAAGACAAGGCGCCGGAGCCAGAGGTGACGCCGCCTGTCAAGGTGACATGGACCTCGACGGCCCAAGACGGTCTCTTTGATGCATGGGTTGCGAAGAGTGCACAAGAGATTTCGTGTAATTTCGCAGCCTCTCCGAGGAAAGGCTCTCGAACTGAAGAGACTTCGCTTGGAGGCGATCAAGAAGAAGTTGAAGCAGTGGCTTGGCTTCGCAAAAAAAATGACAAGATCCTGGTTTCCTACCTTTGGGCTTGGGGGCTTGGTGATGGCATCTGAGGCTTCGGAGCAGAAACAATGGTGGTTGCAGGAGCTCGCCTTCAAAGGCATCGGCCGCCCCGCCTTCAGGACCGGTTACTATATATCTAAGTTTCTACGCTCCGAATATAGAGAGAGAGAGAGAGAGAGAGAGAGAGAGAGAGAGAGAGAGAGAGAGAGAGAGAGAGAGAGAGAGAGAGAGAGAGAGAGAGAGAGAGAGAGAAGGAAAGAAAGTGAGAAAGATGTTTGTGCATGTTCCTGTTTCCGACAGGACATGCTGAGTATGTCAATACGCAGGCGGCCTCGGATGATGATGAGACCCTGCCCCATGACATTATGCAGGTGCCGACAGCACCTGAGCCTGCTGAGGCTGAGGTTTCGGATATGGAGGTCGGGGCCGATGCTTTGAGAAGATCCTATCAGTACGGGGCACGCTTGGGAGATTCCTCGGCAGTGACTTTGGTCTTGGGTGAGCACATGGATGATTCGGCGGAGACTTTGGTTGACGACGAGCCAAGCCCCGACAACGAAGCTACTCAAGAGGCTTTGGTTGAGGGTGAGCCGCACTCCGATCAGGAAGAACCGCCAGATGAGCCGCAGTCCGATCTGCAGACTTTGGTTGAGGGTGAGCCGCAATCCGATCATGCAGCTGTCGCCGAGACTTTGGTTGAGGGTGAGCCGCAGCCCTTCACGCCTGACCAGGACATTGGTTGATTGCAGGGGTTACTTCCGATGTCAATTAGCCATGCATGGTTCAGTTTGAGTGATGTATCGTTTCCGCTTTTGCTTGGGCAGGATGACGAGGAATACATCACTCGAAAGGACCAGTTCGTCTCAAAGAGAGCAAAGCATGAGGCGGAGACTCGGGGTGCAGGTCGCCGGAAGGCCAAGCGGAGCTCCCGCTCGGCCCGGAGATTGTCTGTGTTGCGCAAACGCAACAAGAAGCGCCGAGCGACCAGAGATGCAGATGGACATGATTCGTGGCACCCCGAAGAAGAGGAGCAAGAACCACCAGAGACCCCGCCCAAAGCAGAAGAGAGTGCGCCAACGAAGTCGGGAAAGGCGAGACGATCGAAGGGAAAATCCTTGAGAGAGAAAGCCGAGCCAAAGCGGAAATCCCACCCAAAGGCGAAAGCCGAGCCAAAGCGGAAATCCCACCCAAAGCCGAAATCCCAGCCAAAGCCGAAATCCCAGCCCAAGGCCAAAGCCGAGCCAAAGCGGAAAGCCGAGCCAAAGCGGAAATCCCAGCCAAAGCCGACATCCCAGCCAAAGCCAAAATCCTCGGCAAAGGCCAAGGCTAAGCGCTCGGCAAACAAGAAATTGCAGAGGGTCGAGGATGTGTTTCCGGTTTTGCACAGCGAGCACGAGCTCTACGACAGTGATGCGATCTTTCAGATTACGGGCTCGGTCTGCAGGTTCACATCGAAAGGCCCTGATACCGAGCAGCTCCGCAAGGAACTGCGCAAGGAGCTGGATGTGAAGCTATCCTGTGTCTATCTGAATATCTACTGGACAAAGCTCCGAACCGGCTTGCATATCAAGGCGAGCAACCGCGACTACTTCCTTCAGTCTTTCTACATGGAGCACAAGGCCGGTGGTGTGGATTGGAGCTTGGCCATGGCCCTTTCGATCAAAGTTGCCCAAATCATAGTTTCTTGGTTGCATGTATCTGTTGATGCCTTGATAGGTGTATGGAGTTTTGTTTCATTTCGAGTTAATTGTCTGAGGCTTCGAACGTCAACGAGCTCATCGAGGGCTCCATTGCAGAGCTTTCCGATGATGCCGATGCAACAGCTCGGGACAAAGCTGTGGAGGCCGTGATGGCAAGGGCAGATGTGCTCCGCATGAAGGATATGATCAGGTACAATGGTGGTCTGGTCATGAAGCGGCTTCTCGGGCACTCTGAGTGAGCCCATGCACTGCAGCGCTGCAGCATGGTTGCCAGAGTGTAGTGTATGTGCAAAGATCAGCGGGATAGCTGCCCTGTGAGGGGTTGCAAATGATTTCTCAAGTTTGCAGGGGCAACAGGTAAAGCAGAGCCTGTTTGGTTCTTTGCCATGACTCTTGGCGGCCTTTTGGAGGCACCAGCCTTTAAAGCTGAGATCAGCTTTGCTTTTGAAGGGGGAAGACGATGGGGCTGCTGCATGCTTGCCGAAGCTTTTATCAGTGATAATGTAGCACATGCTGTCTGCTCGCAGTAGCCCCGTTTCTCGAAGAAGTTTCGTGCTTGTCTTGATCGGTATCACTGGCCGGCTTTGAAAATATCGTCGTATGCGATGGCTCTCATGTTTTTCTATGCTCGGCCTTTCATCACATATGCATGCAGTCTTGTGTGTAGCTGCCCGAGGCCCGGATGTGGAAGATACGGGCGGATGCCCAGAGGAAGAAGTGCCCTCGCCGCCACGTTTGTCATTTCTGAGCTGAGCACCTAAACCCTAAACACGATAACCTTATAAACCCTTACCAGCTCGACCCTATAATATAGTAAACCCTGTAAACCCTATAAACCCTTAACCTCTCAATGTGTGAAGTATAGTGTGAATGCATCTGCTGTGCCACAACTTTGCTATATTCTTGTGCAAGCATTTGGCACCAGTGCTTTGCGGTGTGGGCTTCTGTTGGACACTATGCTGCACCTTGATGCTCTGGTCTGGCGACTGAAGCAAATCGGGGCCCCCAAGGCGCAAGCTTTCAGAGTCCAGTACACTCGTGGATCCATTAGACCCCACTGCTGCTCTTGTCACATCAGAACAACGTACATGCAGGAGTTCGTCCTTTGCCTCCTCTTGCTGATCTTCAGCAGGGATGATTTTCGCCAGGTTCCAGCCGGCATGCCGTTGTCAGCGATATCCTGCATGTGGGTTTAGGGTTTAAAGCCTTTATGTTGCCTGGCAGGACTATGATTTCCTCGAGTTCTTCGCGGGCTGTGGAAATCTTACAAAGGCTATGAGGAGGGAGAGGATGTGCAAGGCAGGGAAGTTTGATCTACTGTACAGGACCGAGGATCTTAAAGGCGGAAGTAATGTCATGGACATCACATCTGCCAGCGGCTTCCTGTCCCTTGTTTGTAATTAGATCGACTGATGGGACCCAAGAAATGCTATGAACCTTAAACCCACAACCCCTAAACCCCAAAACCTGCCCTATGTTTTCCCAAGGCTTGCTGTTTACTTCATCCTTCGAGGAAAGCCATCAGGCTTTCTGTGTTCATTCGCTATCAAATGTTCCAGCTGGACTCTTATCAATGCTGGGACGTCCTTCCGCACGGCCTGCACTCCATATGGGAATGTATGCTATAAATCCGTGTCCGAGGCTAACATGATGCTTGAGAGGACCGTGTGTGTGTGTGTGTGTGTGTGTGTGTTCAGTGCAGCTTCATGATAGCCCAAAGCTTTGGGATGTCAGTGTTGTGCAATATAGTTTTTAAAGGGGGGGTGTCAACGGCTCCTAGGGGCTTTGGCTTGAGACACATGAACACAATCGTTAAAGCCAACAGACCGTATATTGGAGTCCAAATACCTAAAGATTATAGTGCCTTGAGCCCATGTATTATGTAGATATAGCTCTTACCATTATATCCATGGTCCATACCTGTAGCTCTTGCTAACCTACCTACCAACTTATCGAACTATAGATATATATATATATATGTATAGCTACCTACCTGCCTAGCTAGCTAGCTAGCTACCTACCTACCTAACTGTCTACCTATGTACCTATATACCCACCTATACCTACATACCTATATATAGACACATTATATACCTATATATATATATATATATATATACCTATATACCTACATACCTACCTACCTACCTAACTACCTATGTGCCTACCTACCTAGCTACCTACCTATACCTGTAGCCCTATACATATATACACCTGTAGCATACCCCTCTGCTTACCTGCCATGGACGTTAAGCCTACAACCCTCAACTACAAAGCCTTAAACCCCAAAAGCCCCGCAATGCCTTCAGATCCAGGACCTGCCTCCTCATCATGTTGTGCACCGTCCTCGGCGGTGCTTGGCTTCTCGAACAGCCCTCTGGATCAGTGTTGGAATTTTACCCAACATGGAGGGCTCTTGTGATGGCCCACTATCGAGTTGCTGGAGACTATGCAGCCCCTAGGCAGAGCATTTGTACGGGATTTCACTGGTTTCGCCGCCCGGCACCCCGCAACCTAGGTTTGGCGAACTGCATGGTGGATGGGACACTACTCAGCGCCTACAGCAAAGCGGTTGTTTGCTTGGAGTAATTGTCGTGCCATCCAAAAGTTGAACCGGGGATCTCTGAGTCATGCTTGGAGATGCAGGGCATCTAGGGTCCAGACAGTGAAGCGGACCGTCAACAGTGCTGGCAAACGTTGCTTCACGGCAAATGCTGCCCTCAAGCAGACTGAGTGCCTCTTATGTACTTCAGGATCATACTATGCATTTATGAAAGACTGGTCCTTCTGTGTATGCTCTCGATAGCCAAGGCACTATCCCATGAAGTTTTGCCGCCGCTTGGCCAACCTCTTCCCCGAGCTGGTATCTGGTGCCTTAGGACAGCAGGAACTGCCTGCTGTGTTACCAAGTGCATTGGAAAGCTTCAATGCAATGGAATATGGTGAATCTATGGACTCCCCGCCGTTGTGGAGCTTCTTAAAGCTAAAGGAAGTGTTTAATTACCTGAGGGGAGGCAAGTCTCTGTCGGTGCCACCCGAGTGGCGCGAGGTGGTGCCTAAGGCCTTCCCAGTAGCACATGCTGCTATGTAGCAATGCAACCCAAGCTTCCGGCTCCGCTCTCAGGGCTTATATAGCATGCTTTAAGGGTTTAGGGGTTTAACGGTTTATATGGGATTATATATGGGGGGTTTATATGGTTCAGGGGCTTTGGGGTTTGGGGGTTCAGGTTTTCTGTATACAATCCATAGAAGGCTCCTGTAAATCTCTTACATTCACAGTACCCCACTGTATCCCTGCAAATGTAGGAAGCCAGGCTGTAGAAGCCCATTTCCCCAAACCCCGGAACGAAAGCAGCCCAGCCACGTGCTGCTGCACGTGTTTGAAGAGCGAGCCTGGGGCCAGGGCGGTTTGCTGAGTGCAATTGCATGTTTTCGGTGTTCTGGTCAGGGTGGTTTGTGCGTCCGGGAAGGGATCTAAGTGTTTCTAGCAGAGTGGAAGAGAAATGCTTGGGAAAGTTAGGTCGGTGGTTAGGAATAGCTGGGTCGGTATATATATTAATATAATCTTGTAGCGTTTTTAACATACTTTTGTTGGTTTTACACAGAAAGTACTTGGTGAAAGTAAGGTTGGAGGGCTTGAACCCGTATTTAAAGCGTATTAAACCCATATTTAACCCGTATTAACCCGTATCCTCCGAGAGCCCAACCCGTATTGCATACTCGACCTACTTTTGCCAACCCGTATTTAAAGCGTATTAAACCCGTATTTAACCCGTATTAACCCGTATTCAAAATATGGGTTCCCTATGTACCAAGCTCACTGTCGTGCAACAAGATTTCAACGGCTCTGTTCAGCGCCGGCCAGAAATTCGAGCAGCCGTGGAGGGGTGCAACCGTAAAGGAAAAGGTTCTTGCACTCGATATATACATGCTAGCTGGCCCTGTGGCAGTCTTGTGTGTTGCTTGACATTCTTCTACTGCACGAATCGAAGGACACGTCGGCTGAAGCCAGCAAGTTTCTAGAACTTCCGAGGGTTTGGGAGGATCGAGGCTCCATGTCTGATCCCGTGTCCTCGAAGCAGTGGAGCTGTGCGACGCTCGACAATGGCATCCTGCATGTGGAGAAGGAAGCCAAGCAAGAGCTGCACTCGGACGATGAAGCTGAACTTCTCAAACAACAGGAGGCATGCTGGATTGTGTCAATTAAACTTATGACACCTATACCTCCATTTCCCCTGATATCTGCTTCTGTCAGGAACTGGAGCTTGAAATCGCGAACGATGTGACAGCAGCTGCACAGGCATGTTTTTACCGAGTCTCCAACCTGATTTAATTATGCAAGTTCCCGCCTTCCAGGCGACGGCCGTGTCTCTGGAACCAGAGCAGAGCCGCCAGCTGCGAGATGATGGCTACGATGTTGTTGTAGAGCAAGCGACAACCTTAGATGAGGCACTCCCGGCTTCCAGGCTGCAAGCAGCGATGACGTTATATCGAACCATTGTCCGGTTATATGTGTGCTTCAAAAAACAATCGATGCATGAGGCTGCAACACAAGATCTCGCAGCTGCCGGCCCACCTACCTCGATGCTACTTCCTGATGATGATAGTGACGTGGAGGTGCCCCGGGGCATTTTATAGAGCCTTTTATAGACATGTGATACAAACCTCGCAAACCCCAAAGTCCATCCCATAATGCTGTCCGTTGCCGTCATTCCTGAATGCTGCCGTGACCCAGATGGTGGATGATGGCTCGCTGCGATCGTTCTTCGAGAACTACAAGCTGCCGCCCAAGGAGGAGCCTCAAGAGGAACCCGTGCAAGCGCCACCAGCACGACCGATCGCAACCCCAAGTCGAGCAATGAAAGCCGAGCCACCCTCGAAGCGGCCCCGATTGATCACTCGCCAGGTCCTTCGGTTGCAAGCTTGCATGGCACAGATCGAAAGGATTTCCATCGTGATTGCAACTGTATGCACTAAGGAGAGGCTGCTGTTGGCGGCCAAGTCCGCCCTCAATCGCTTCTGTAAGCCGAAGACTAAGAAGAAGCAGTTCGAGGCACCCCCGGAAGTCCGTCAAGAGTGGGAGAACGGCAACAAGACCCAAGTTGCGACGGTCCTGTGTGATTGCAACTTTGACAAAGCACCTTGGGTGCCATGCTTCGGCGGAATGGCAGTGACATGAAGTTGTGGGTCGTCTGTGTATAGACTATATTGTCCTGCCCAATCAAGGCTGCTTTTGTCTCAACGATCCAACGCATCATCTCGAAGAAGCAGGAGTATGTCCTAGAGCGCGATGAAGGATGGTATAGCATCCTTGAAATGCGCAATGAACTGGGCTGGTCTGAGAACTCGAGCTGCAATATTTGTAAATGTGTTTACATAAGATGTCAGGTTTCTCTGCTTCTCGCACATCTGCCGAGGAGCCGGATCAATGGAGCCGTTGCCAGATGCAGAATGCATGCATCGACGCTGGTGCGGCCCCTGGGATTCCAACTTGGTCCCACTAAATCCTATGCCCCCAACAAACCGAAAGCCCTTTAAATGCAAAGCACATGTAGCCCATACCCTATGAACAAACCTCTGAGAACAATCGTGGCAGGAAAACCCATGTGCACAACCCAAAACCCGAAGCCCCAACCTCAAGCAAACACGAGCGCCTTAGGGGTTTAGGGCCATGTTGTGTTTAGCAGGAAAAGAATGCCTGAAGTAAAGTTCGAGGGAGCCCGTTATGTAGAGTAATATATATATATATATATATATATGTATATCCACGTGTAGATTATGTGTATATATGTATATATATATATATATGTATTCTATATTGGTATATATAGTGTGTATGCATATACATACAGTATGCATACTACATATTCTGATATATGTATCTATATGAATATACACTGTATATCATATATATATATATATTGTATGCAATCTCTCTCTATATATATAATTGTAAATATCGTTGCTTATCTATTTCCCTATGATGTACAGTATATGTATATGTATACATGTGTATATATATATATGTATATATGTAATACATCATGTATGAATGACTCTGTTCTCCATATGTATATGTGTATATATAAGTATAATGTTGATACTGGATGAATTATATCAAGAGATCTATACCTGCTATATTCCATATATAGACCGAAGTTTGAGAAACTTCTGAATCCCATAGGCTTCCTGAAGCTTATAAAGCTTAACTCCCAAAGCCTTTCCAGTCTACTCGGTCTCGTGTGCCTGCCCGGTGCTTATAAGCTGGTAGGGCTTCAGTGGTTTAGGGAGGTGTCCTTAGGGCGCAAACCCCCCAAAAAACTATACCCTTAAGTTGTTGAAAATTTATGGAAGTTGTATCTAATGGATTTATGCAGCCTCGGGCTCTGGGGAGGGCTTCATGTATAGATTCACACACGAATCCATCCAAGACTCAACCAGTACGACAACGAAGAGGAGTTCTGGGTTACGATCCGGGTTCGTGGACAGAAGAAGGAGACCCTGTCGTACGAAGAGCGTCACCAGGAGACCCGGAAGGTGGGTTGCTTGGAATTGGGGTATGTTTCCGCTAACCTAGAATTGCAGGGTATGGGGATCAAGTCTAGGGTGAACCGTGTTTGTGCATGCACGAACATGTCTGCACATTTGCAATTCTAGCATATGTTTGTCTTCCCGGTGTGACATGATGTGATGTGATGTGAACCAAATTGCGGTATGATGTGAAGAGAAAAGATGTATTCCAATGTGGTGTGATGTGATTCAAGGTGATTTGCTGTGCTGTCATGTAACTTTGTTATGGAGTGGCGACAGCACATGCATGTATATGTGTGAAAGTATGTATGTACCAATGTGTTAATGTATACGTGTCGCATGTGGAGAATCTATATGTCGTGTGTGTGTGTGTTGTGCATGCTAAACCCAAAGCCGTAAACCCTAACCCTTTAAACCCTAATAAGCCTAAATTCCAAGCCCTAAATCCTAAGCCGGAACCCCTGAAGCTAAACCCTGAGTCCTATAAGCCTTTTATATATACACATGTACATGCTCATGCATATGTCTATATATATGTATATACATATACATGTGTGTGTGCATGACTATACACCTCCATGTATATCCGAATAAACATATATATGCGAATCTCACAACCAATAACCTGAGCCTTCTCACAATCAGGCCGATGAACCTGTGGATATCCCCAAGACTGCCTTCGCCGATCTCGACAAGCTCAAAGCCCGGTGCGACGGCAACGATGCGGCTGGAGATAAAAACGCTCCTGCCGGTGGCAAGAATGATGAGGCTGGGTTTGGGACGGGTTGGTTTATTTGCTTGAAATGTGTGCTTCCATCCTTTGACACCCCGTCACAGATCAAGATTACGCTGCGAAAGTTCACCGACTCTTTGCTCACGAAGAGCACTAAGCTTCGTACTTTGGTGCGGGACCTGACCAAGAACTACACGGGAGATTCTGTCGATTCGTACCTTGGTATGCATCATAGAAACTCTAGATCCCTGGCATATAATTCTTCGTCACGCTTGAAGCACCAGCTGTATAGTCTGCACCCCAGGACCATCAAGAAGCTGAACGGCATCATCACGACTATCTCCAATCACTACGAGCTGTGCAATGAAGTCCTCGCAAAGGGCGAAGTGGACGGATATGGAGATGAGCTCTTTGCCTCCATATATCAGTTGTCGGCCGGTACATGATACAAGCACACGCTGATAATTTCGGTGGTGAGGTTTGTGAAAAGCGCTGATGCTCACATGAAGAAAGCCACATTTGAGCCTCACCCTCAGGAAGTTTAGGTTCGTGATGTAATTGAACTTTAGTTTAGGGGTTTCTTGGAAGTGTGGGGTTTGTGCTTCAGGTGTGCAAAGGCCACGTCTGAGGAGGCCCGGACAAGGCTGGCTTGTCTGTTTGATGCACGAATACATGATAGCTCCGGCTAAACCAACCTTATTCCCATATACACCCTAAATCCTTAAACCTTAAGCCCTCAACCCCAAACCCCAGTATTGCTTCAATCAGGAACGAGAAGAAGTTCTTCCAGAAGAAAGTGGATCCAGATGCAAAGCCAAAGCCTGCAGCCAAGCCACCGGCGAAGCAGGCTCCAAAGGCCGTTACGGCACCGAAGGCTAACCCAAAGGGCAAGGCCAGAGTCAAGAAGTGATGGATCCCTGGCGGTGGGGATTGCAGCCACTTCTGTGGTATGATCCACAGATGTGTCACCGTTTTCATGTAAGCTCACCAGTGCAATCCTATGAGATGACCAAGTAAACTGTTCTTTCGTGAGAGCATAGACAGGGAGCTTCAACATCCTAGCCAACGAGACCATGCTGCTGCAAGCATTCTTGTGAGCATCCTCTGGATCTGGGGCTAAACAGCCCGATGAAGGGGAACGGGGATTTGTGATCTGCCTCAGGGGAAAAATACCTTTACGAGCCAGAGCTGGATCACTTTATACTTTGGTCTTCAGTCCTCAGCCTCAGTTTCTAATACACGCCAGGTCCCCCGCCTGGCAGAGCTCTTCGTGGTCTTGCTGCTGAAATTGGAGAGGGCGCCTGGGGCTCGGGAAGACAGTTGGAGCTTGAAGGACGAGCTGCTGCATTGTATCCTGCAGGCCATCAGAACACCCCAAAGCCACGAGGTATCCAATAATTCTATTTGCAACAGATATTGCGAAAGCCGCAGCCTGCCCAACCAAACTTATTCAATCTAGTGGCCTGAGTACACTGAAGCTTTCCTCTTGAACTATCGAAGCAGGAGTGAAGGCCCAAATCCAGTAGAAACCATTATGTTACGTGTGAAGCCCCAACTATCCTAGGGTCTTAATGTTTTAGCCCCAATTCGGTTGGAATATTCTAACCATACATGTCTATATACAATCATCACAAACCCGAAAGGGCAGAAACACATGTTAAACTTTCCTGACCTTAGCGAAGTCAGTACTGCCTATGTGGTCGTTTTAACTCGCCGAGGCCACATGTGCTGCTGCCGTTCGAACAGCTCGCAATGTGGTCAATGACGTGGGCGCAGAAGCTGCATCATCCAGTGGTGGCCTAGTTCGTTTGGCAGCTTGCCGTGAAAGAGAGAGAGATGTGCACAGGGTTGTGGGCAAGCAGATGAAGCTATCTTTGCCCATTGCGAGAACCTATGTGGGACCGGATGACGATAAGTATCCAGTTATTTCTTTAAGGGAATGGGCCAACTTTTTGGTGCAGAAGAACTGCTTTCATATTACAGCAGGGCTGCTGAGGCCTGACCCCGATCGCCAGGCCGCTATCTTTCTGAATTTCTGGGAAACTTTCAGGGCAACACATCCCTCGCACGATATCTACAAGATGGCTGCTGCAGGAGAGATTTCATTGGCACACACGTGCCCGATCATGTTCCACGGCGACGAAGGTCGTGGACGAAGGAAAGCAGGCTTCTTGGTGTGTTCGTTTGTCCCTTTATTGGGTCGAGGCCTTGCTCCAGCTCGTGCAAAGCAAAAACGCTTGGGCATCAAGAAACAATATCTGAAACTCCGACCTAACTTCCTGGGTCACACATATACGAACAGATATCTGCATTCTGCCCTACCCAAGAAGGCCTACACCAAGGAGCCCGTGTTCCGAGCCGCTTTAGATCATGCTGCAGAAGAGGCTGTGCACATGTGCACAACGGGAGTCGTACACAAGTACTCCGGTCAGCGGTTCTACATGATGCTTATCAATGTCATCGGTGACTGGCCGTGGCTTGTGAAGGCCGGTCAGCTGAGCCGTTCTTTTATGCATGTGGGTAGAGGGGTCGGGACAGAAGGAAAGGCCCCAACCGGAATATGTCACTGGTGCAAGGCTGGCCAAAACAACTATGATTTCGAACAGCTGAATTCCAGAACACCGACATGGCTTGCTACTATGCACCTGGACTCCCCTTTCGTCCAGATGCCTTCATTCCTGAGGGTCCCACACGAGAGCGGGAAGGATGCCGCCTTCTTCATGTACGACCTCTGGCACAGCTTTCATCTGGGTCTGGGGAAGAATTTGGTTGCGTCGATTCTGGCGAGATGGTCAGATTTTCAGCCCGGGCGGGGTGTGGATGAGCGCATGGCTTCGATTTCGGATGCCTTCATGCTGTGGTGTCGCAACAACAAGAAAACCCCGTACATATCTTCCCTGAACAAGGACAAGCTTGCCTGGAATACCCGAAAGGATTACCCCTGTGGCAGCTGGCACAAAGGTGCTGTGACGACAACTATATGCGAGTATTTGGAAAGCCAGGCTGCAAACCTGATCATGCTTGGAGACCCCATCTTGGCATTATCTGCTGAAGCTGTTGTCTCAGCCAACAATTTTTTGCGAAGCTTGTTCGAGAGTGATCTTTTCCTCAGCCCTGAAGAAGCCCTCGAAGCTGGCAATGAAGGACTCCGCTTCCTCCGTCGATATTCCAAGCTGGCTTCCACTTCATGGTCTCAGGGTTTGTCCTTGTTCGGCCTACCACCCAAGGCCCATGTGATTCATCACCTGTGTTTGAATGAGCTGTACATTCCAGGGCTTGCCGGGAAACCCTGTGTAAACCCAGTAGCTTACTCGGCACAGATGTGTGAAGACTACATAGGTCGGCCGTCCCGTTTGAGCCGCAGAGTGCACCCTGCTAAAGTTTCTGAGCAGTGCATCACTAGGCTCCTGGAAGCCTCGTACAAGCGCTACATAGATGCTGGCTACCTGATTGCGAGGCCAACCTGAACAATGGTCTAATCTTATGGCCCTTGACCCTTACAAATCGCTGAACTGTGCTTTGCCTTGCAACTAGGGTCCGGGCCTGGCTGGGGAAAGTCAAGCTCGATGGACCAATGGAGAGTTCGATCGGAAAAAAGATCGCGGCACAGCAGTGCAAGCATCATGATTTGGGCTTCCCAAAAACCCCTCAAATCCAAGAACTGCGTTCTCCATAAAAGAACCCGGTTATTCTGAAGAACCTCCTTTCTTAAAGGTTCCAGGCCCTCTAGGTAGTCCTGAAACCCGCAAGCCCCAGTGGCCTGGAATCTGCATATAGCCCAGCAGCCCCCAACCCTGAAGCCCGCAGAGAGTCTGCACAACCCTGCAACTCGGAAGAAAGTGCAATTGAGACTCTCGATTGCTGTTGTCACCACCAAAGTAAGCCTGAAATACATGGACTTGGTCCGCCACAAGCAACTTCAGGCTCAGAAAGTGCGCACTGTGAACCATTTCACGCGGAAAAGCAAAAAGCACGCAGAATCGCAAAAACCAAACACCCACAAATCGCAACGCAAGGAGCACGTAAAGGCAAGCCTCAGGCACGAATCGGCACGCAACGCCTGTTTCTACTTTTGGGCCCTTTTGGCGCTCATTTTGAGCGACAAGAACGCGCCGCAGCGTAGATTCAGGGTAGATCCTAGGTGCCATGGCTTTGAATAGGGGGACCCACTCTGCAAATACGCTGGCCTCCGGTCTATCCTTCCTACTCCGAAGTGCTTCCAACGGTGGTCTCCAAGAGCTACAGACCCTGGCCCAGGAGTCTAGTCCATTGTATGTCGAGTGCATATAAAGCATGCATGATTGTTTTAAGTCCCTGGTCCTCACACTATAGAAGAATGTTCCTTTTTATACTTGGTTTCTGATTGGGATTAGAGTCGTGGGGCTTGGTGTTCGGGTGAGGTGGTGCATGCTTTCGAGTGGATTAACCACACCTGGAATCATTCGACCTAGTATGTCATGTAATGTGCATGCATGCATGCATGATCGGCCTATGCATATCGAACTTGACATGCATTCATGTGTGCATCATTCATACCGATGAAATCGAGTTTGTGCTGGTCCTCGGCCTGTCAAAGGCGGGCTTGTTTATCCACGACCCCAACAACCCCTATGTAGCTGAAACCTGCAAAAGCCAAAGCCCGGAGGACTCCTCACGCGCACGTTTTAAATCGTACTGCATGACTCGACTATATATGATAGTCGTACGACAGCACTGCATGCATGCACATGTCAATGCATGCGTATGACATGACCATATACCTATATTGCTGTACAGTTGCACTATATCGCATATATAGGACTGTCGGGAATGTATATGCATGGGCTGCATAGTAGAGATTTTTATACATGTCATGTGTGGCCCCAGACCACTCAAGACACCGATGGCGACTATGAGGTCGGGGCAGGTTAAAGTATGCATGCAACTTTCATGCATGTTAGTGCATGTAGATGATGTGTGCATGATACATGTACTATGTCCTCTTTGGTTTAGTTGATATAAGCAATCTTACGTGTGTGACACACATACCGCATACATGCATGCATGTCATGTGTGCATGTGTGTGTAGCAGGAAGTCCAGGGTGCTCTCGCCATCGCCGAAGCGGAGGTCAAAACGGAGCCAGGAACGGAATCGCAGGTAAAGTCGATGCAGGGCCTTGCCAAGGCTCCGGTTGTGGGTGTGAAAATTCAAACACTAGCTAGGCTCCCTTTGCTGCTGCTTGTTGGTGTGTGTATTCGTGCAGTACACTGCATATACAATACATATACTTCACCGTATATATATATATACATATGCATGTTGGTGTTGGCCAACCAAATATCGCCCTGTTCCACGCTGGTATCTCGATTCCTATATAGGATCATGTGTTAAACTTGTATATGAGTCCTGCAGACTTATGCAAATGAACCCCAGATCGGTCTATGCTGTGGAGGTATAGGCATCCGTAACCTGGATGAACTCAATCCTGAAACCTGTGCTCTCGATCAGATAAGGTGAAAAAGGAACCAGGAACTACCACAACCTCGACCTCTCATCCTCCGTCTACAACACCGACCCCGGCTACTACGCGCTCGCCCTCGCCTACAACAGGGATCCCGGGTTCTACAATGCTGACCCCAACAACCCCTGTGAGGGCAGAAGATTCGAAGGACCGACCCCTAACAAGTTCCCACCTACCCTATTGTTCTTATCAAGTGAATCGGATCCCGAATCCCTTCATGAATCCAAATCCAGGAGCTGTTGTACAAGCTGGAGCTACTTCGGGCAACTGTGCATGCCCAGCAAGATCAGATTGTGAGGTTACGTTCCAAGAATGAGTCCCAGGACCGACAGTAGTATATGGGTCCAGTATATTGAGCAGCCGAGCATGCATGCTGACTCATGCTTTGTCTTAAACAAGCACTGACTGTCTATGGATCTGTGCAATGATATATATGATCAGATTAAAAAAAACCCAGCTGCAGGAATGCCAGCCGCCACCTCCGGTGCAGCAGCCGGCACCGCCGGCCCAGAAGTCGCCGCCACCAGTGCAGCAGCGGCCGCCTGCCGAGGAGCAGCAGCAAGCTCCCCCGACAAGTCAGCCAAGTGCGGAGGTGCTCAAGAGCCCTAGTGCCCGAGGATCCAAGCGACCCTTCCCCAGCACGCCAGTGAAGGCCTCCAAGGCCACAGCATCCGAAAAGGCACCGAGTGAGCCGGAAGACGAGGAAATGGAGATACCCAAGGTAATGAATTTCTCCGACATGACAAAGTTGGAGAAAGAGAAAGTTCGGCGATGCTGCACGCCGAAGAGGGGGAGCGGCAACTTGGAGGTGCCGGAGAACATCTTCGAGATGTGGAAGGATGCGGGAAAGGGGCGGGACAACTTGTTCCGTATGTGGGCAAAAGCTGGTGGGGTGAAGGCAGGAAGGGCCCAAACACTTAAGGACAGATCGAATTCTCGCTGACACTATTGTTATGCTTGGGTTCCCGAGGCTGTCTTCATGGAATCCGTGACCATCCTCACTCGAACCACGAGAAAGAAAAAGCTCGAGGTCAAAGGAGGATTTTATTCCAAAGATGATATGAAAACTGAATTGGGGTATAGCGCGAAACCTGGCAGCATGCATTTACAGAGACAAAACAATTCAAGTGTCGCAGCTTTCCATCAATTCCCAGAATTGGCCTCCCGAATCCAAGGTCCCGGATCGAGAAGGTCGTTGCCTGGGCTGAGAAGAAGGGGCTCGTTCGGAGACCATGTCTGCACTGTGTGTCTCTGTTGGTGTGCTTTGTAGTGCTTCCGCTGCTGGTGATTGAAGTACTGATGGTTGCATGTTCCTGAGCAATGTACGCAGCCCTGCATCTATTCTTCGGACTACAATATATCTTTCCGAATCCTACAATTAAGAGACCCCAATCCAGTTCGGGTCTATCCCGCCAACGAAAAGGGCCTTGCTAGGTTATCCCTAACCCTCTAGCGACATCGGCCAGAGGCCTGTGAAACTTGATCATCCTAGCTACGGTTTCAGCTACCCCGATAAGGCAATATTAGTTATATAGTTACTAGGGTGAGTATCCATTGTCTAGTCTGCATGGTAGATACATTGGGTTTGTTAGCTATCTCGTGGGTTTGGTTGTTCCTGGGGCCACCTTGGACCCTAGTTGCTAAAATGCCCACTGCTCCCCTCCCGCTGCCTGACCGATCTATCAGACAAACTAAGGACCTGTGAGTATGACGATGAGACCCTGGAGTACTGGGTGAATATCAGGACGAGCGGCACCCTCACCAAGGAGGACATGGAAATGCTCGAAAGGCAGCAGAGCTACACCGGTGAGGGAGGGGAGGAGTTGAACTTCAAGCCGGGGGTTGTTACTGATGGTTTCAGCTTCGAAGATGATGACCCGATGGTCCATGCCGGGGATCATGCCAAAGAAGGCGATCAGCATAAGAGTGCCCCCGGGACCGCATGTTCACAGCACTGCTAGGATGCTAAACTGGCTTGCTGAAACCTAATTGCATTACAGCTACATGTTCTTTCTGATTTCCATCTAAGGCTGCTTCCCAGATGAAAGAGTACATGAAGCACGTGCTCAAGGCCAAGAGCTCCCTGGAGGGCTGTGTGGACAAGATTCGTACCGCAGTGGCTGGGGATGCTAAGAACAAAGAGTGGCTAGCCTGATCCTGTCATGTCCATGCAATGAGTGTACAAGCCTGAATCATGTGCTTCATGTTGTTGCCCTAGAGACCGCGAAACCTCAACGAGGACTGGGAAAAAACTTGACAAGATGGACCAGATGGTCAAAGAGTTTGAAGGCCTGTACGAAGAAATGGCGGAGGCCCATGCGGAAGGTCGCACGGCGGGCTTCACTGAGAAGCTACCGGATTGCAGGTCATGACAGTTGCGCGGGTATTTCCATGTAGAGGTGTGTGTGTGTGTGCCTCTTGTGCCTGCCGCATATGCAAAGCATCGATACAGTCTATACCGGGTAATGCAAAACTTCCCAAATCCCGTAGCAGAATTACTTGAGCTTAAGACTTGCCCGAGGCTGCAAACCGAGTGCCAGGGCTTCTTTGCCAAGGCTCAGAAGCTGAAGCTTGGCAGAAGTCCAGCCGTCCTGACTGCTATCATTCCATGCATGCATATATTATTTTCGAAACATGACCTGCAGCCGATGTATTGTTGCTGGCGGATGCAATCTTATCCCAAATCGAGAGCTTAAGCTAGGGCCAATCCGATCAATGCAGAATTAAGCACACACTCCCCAGGATGGCGAAAGCGACCGCCCTGGAAGCTGCCAACAAGCTGAAGTCTCAGTGGACACTCCTGAGGAGCTGCCTTCAACTATATGGCTTACAAGGCTTAAGGTGTCCAGGGTAAGCTGGGGTGATAAGGGTTTTGGTTCGAGCTTGGGCTACAGTATGTGTACTTGGATCTGCATGCAGTTATGGGGCTGTATAGGTCCTGAGTTCTAGGTCCAGGTACATATATTGACTCGGGCTTATATGGTTCAAAGGAAGCTTGCATCTCTGCTATAGGAGTCTCTGTTGCTCTGCAAGATTGCACCCTTGTAGGGAACTCTAGTGAATCTGGAAAGTGTTTGCTTCTGTTGCGTGTTTTCTGCTTAGCCATACTTTATCCTGACCGTCAGGGTTGTAGCTGCATGGATCGGTGAGAAAGAAAGCACGCGAGAGAGAGCGAGAGAGGGACAGAGAGAGAGAGCGAGAGAAAAAGAGAGAGCGAGGGAGTTCTCGAGAGAGAGAGAGAGAGAGAGAGAGAGAGAGAGAGAGAGAGAGAGAGACGGAGAGACGGAGAGAGAGCGAGCGAGAGTGAGAGAGAGAGAGAGAGAGAGAGACACGGAGTGAGGGAGCTTCTATCTCTCTTTGTTTTTCGCTCTCTCTCTCTCTCTCTCTCTCTCTCTCTCTCTCTCTCTCTCTCTCTCTCTCTCTCTCTCTCTCTCTCTCTCTCTCTCTCTCTCTCTCTTTCTCTCCTATGAGTCGTATATGCAATATAGACTCTACACAGACTCTGCTCTATATCCTCCAGGGTGTCTCTTCATATGTGCATCTCTGTACCTCCATCCCTCTCTTTCCCTCTCGGGATCCACAGGACGGTGTTAATTGATGTATGATGTTACTTGACTTCTATATGCTTCACTGTCTAACTTCGTCCTAAATATACAACTCGACCAACCATCCAAAGTTTGTTCACGTCAATGCCTAGTCTACCGGGAAGAGCACTTGGTGTTCAGCTTATTGGGGTCGGGTGGTGAGTCGGGCAGGTTTTATCGTAGCCAAATCTAAAGCAATCTATATAGTCAATGCCTTGAATAGCTAGTTTCGGATAGACTCATTGCAAGGCTGGTACATGTATTTGCTGTACTGATCTTTGGGGTGCAAGGTGTTGGGCTGAGCTCTGAAAGCCCGCAGTAGCCAGCCATAGGTTTGTTGTTGCGACATCATCACAGTACTACCGTAGTACTACCTCCTGCAACTAAATTGGTGCTGCAACTTTCTACAAGTCTCTGGTTGTGCAATGCCTGGCCAGGATTCAGCTAGGTTATTAGGCCGAGGAAATTTGCGCAATGAGGCCCGGCGAGGTTTCCGTGCAACCATCATCAGCGGCAGAAACCATATACTCTAACCTTCAATTCAGCCCGAAAAAACACTCAGAACAAACAGTTCGAACCAAGCTATTCGTGCTCAGTCTGCTCAGGTCGCTGCTCACCAGGGCACGCAAGGCCGCGAAGAAGGAAGCAGCTGCTGGAGAGTGAGCTCCAATCTCGGCGGCCAGAGTGTACGCTGCGCAATTTCGTTTTGATTTTGGAGCTTCGATGCTACAGTTGCAGAGAAGCTTTGGGCTGTGTACCAGGGATGCCAGGGACACATCATATCTATGATTTCATGTTCATGTGGGCAATAGACCAATAGATCCTCATCTTCATCCATCGAGTGCAATTACCTGTCTGGGCTTTGTAACCGGGGTTGATTTCATATAGTTCTTAGAGGGTTATCTTTACAAAGGTTTGATGTGCTACCAGCTGGCATGTATTTGCATCTGTGGACGCCAGCGCCCCCACAGGATGCATAGCAGGAGCTGTTTCACATAGAGGGGGCAAATTAGGCTTGTGTTCAGGCTTTCAGCTGCCAGTGTGTTGGAGAGTCAAACCGATTGCTATAGGGCCTATACTATGCGTGAAAGTTCTTGCTACAAACAAAGTCCTGGCTGCTGCAGCTATGTAGGCGCAGATGCCTTGATGCAAGGTCCATTGTGCTCTGGTCGTCTTCGTACGATCGAAAGTAGATCGAGGGCACCTGTTCCGTCACTCCGTGAGCGATGCAGCTTGCAAGTCTGAAATATTGCTGATTGCCGTGGGGGTCTCGAATTCCAAAACACTAACTAGGCAATTGATTGAAGACCCAGAATTGTACTGTAGTCACATATACAGGGTCGCAAGATTCCCAAATCATCCCTGCCTCGATACATGTACCCAGAATTCCAAGGGCTTCAACAGCTCTGATGTGAAGTTGATAGCATTTCCCCGAAGCCAAACATCCCCACGCGAAATACAACAAGATTCGTTGGTCTCCTTGGAATCGATGAAACATTCTATCCGAGAAATGGCAGCCCGAACTTGACTTGTACCTTCTATACAACTCCGCGGGATGTAGTTCCCTGAATACTGTTTTCCTTCCGAAAATGTTTGTAGACTGCCCAATGCAGAGCTAGCATGCTCCTACGTGATAGCAACTGTTTGTCAGGCGCCTACGACACTCCGAATGTCAGCGAGCAGGTCTGCTTGATGGCAGTGAAATATGGCAAAGGTGCTTGGGGCCCAGCTGCACAGGACCAATCCCATGAACTTGATGTGCACGTCTAACCTCATGTGCTGGCAGCTGTGCACGAAGTCAAAGTTTCTACGCACGTGTCTCGAAAACTCTCCTCGTGCAGCTGTATGCGGCACAAATGCATATAGGTCTGCAACCGCCCACTGCTCATGATGACCGCTGCAAAACTAGATATCTTCCCATGGAGCGATTCGGAAGACGAGTCAATGGTACGATGCCAGTCAGACATAGATATGGCTAGCCCCACATCTGCGGCTTCTGCAAGCACTCGGGCCACTGAGTCCCCTGCTATCGAAAATCTGGGAGCTGCAAGCTCGGACCTGGATCGGCGAGTGATTTCGGAGACCGCAGTTGCTTCGAAGATTTTATGGCATTGTATCAGAGTGATCAATGCTGTGCGGGAGGAGCTTGGGGGCAAGAAACTCTGTGTATTCAAGATTGGCCTAACATCCGATCCACTTCAGCGCAGGAGAAGCTATTTAGCACAGAATTTCAAGTGCTTCGTTGTGCTCCACGAAGTATGCCAGCCAGAGCTGCTCGGGATGATGGAGATGCTTGAAGCTTCACTGATTGCGGAATTTTACGACAATGAGCGCTGCTGCCGAAACCGACAACTCGGTGGAGAGAGTATGCGCAGGAAAGACTTTGTGCCTCGGTTCCCGCCTCCGTACTACGCATACTGTGCAGCCACATGTGCTGATCAGCGCGAGCCCATCCTAGGTTGAGATCTGCTAATTAAAGAATAGCTCAGCGATAACAAATTTTACTTGTTGCATGTGTGACTTCACACAGCCAAGCTGGGAAATCCCGATCGTGCTTATGCTGCGCATGAACAAAGCTAGTGCCCGAGTGCATGACAGTCTTGCTGCTGAGCCATGCTGTTCAGGAGATGTACTCTTACTGTTGAATGTGTGTGATTCTGGCTATCTATGCTTGTCGAACTATGTGTGTGTAATTTACACGCAGAGTTTGCTCGGCCAAGGTCCCGGCGAAAGATCTGGTCATCGATGCGCAGGCAGCAGCGAAGCGAGATCCTTGCCCGGTGCTGCACAGCATCGCAAAGTTGCCAGTTTCTGATGCCGATGCTCCCTTGTTTGATATACTGCAAAAGCACGCTGATTTGGGTTTCCCGATCGACTTTAGCTGGACAAAGGCTGGCAATACGCACAGGTATCCCTTTTTCAGCCCGAAGGCTATGGTCCAAACGTTGGATAAAGAAGGTTTCTTTCATCGAGTCTTGGGGGTACCCGTGCACTTGGCAAGCGAAGCTCTTGATTCTTTTTGGACGAAGTTTCGAGCCCTTCACCCACGACACGAAGTCTTCCATAGACCCGGGCCTGAGGATATTGATTTTCAGAAGCTGATCCCGTATTACTTGCATGGGGATGGAGGCCGAGGGTTTAAAAAGGATCCGATCGAGATCTTCTCAATGTTTCCAGCCCTTGGCACTGGGTCCCGGAAGAGTCCTGTGGACCTGAGTTCAAAACGTGTTTTGGAGCCTGAAATCGAGCTTGGCATCAATCTGCTGGGGCACTCAGGGGCCACAAGGTTCTTGTTTTCTGTTGTGAGCAGCTTGGTCGCTAAGCATGATGGCCAAGTCTTCGACGACCTCATGGACCGTTGGGGTCGAGAGTTGCGGTCACTATTTGATCATGGCTTTCAGGCTGCAGGCTGCAAATGGCGCATTCTGGTGATTGGGTTCACTGGGGATTCTCCTTTTGTTAAGAAGGTTGCCAAGTCGACCCGATCTTTTCATAATGTTCGTAAGGGTCCCAAATCCAAGAATGCACAGAAGGGATGCTGCTGGCTGTGCAATGCTGGCTTTGACGATCCCGCAACGGGCATTTCCTTTCCGTTTGAGCACCTGGGCTTCACAGAGCCCTTGTGGTTGGGAACCACCCACCTGGACAACCCACTGCCCTGGCTAGGTAATGGTGGTCCGCTCATACAGCGGATGCTATTGGACAGGGACCAGACACCAGCAGCTTTTTTCAGGCCAGACTTCTTCCACGTGTTTCATGCTGGAGTTGGACTCGACTTCACGGCTAGCGCTTTTATCTACAGCATGAAGGTTCTGTTTGGACGAGGCTCCGTCGCGAAGGACCTGAACACCCTGAACGAAGCCCTGAAAAACTGGTTGCGAACCTCCAAAAGCAAACCCCACTGTGGGACTCTGACAGAAGACTTGCTTGGATACACCGGGACGCGAGAGTATCCGGAGTCGCGCTGGTCCAAATGTATGGATACCGCAATATTCATGGATTTCCTCCAGTATTTGTTGGAAAGACCTGATTTCCAGTCCAAAGTTGAAGCTGATAGCATCCTCACTGAGATTTTGCACTGTGCAAGGGCAATCAACCTGGCTATCAGAACAGCCTTGGAGGCTCAGTACTACATGACGCCATCTGACACCGAGATCGTGTTGGAATCAGGCCACCGATTCCTTACAGGCTACTCGACTTTGGTATCCATGTGCTACAAGGAATCACTGTGCCTATTCAAGCTTAGGCCTAAGGTGCACTATCTCAACCACATTTTTTTGCGGGTCTACGAAGAATGGAAGACCACGGGCTACGCGGTGAACTTCCTCGGCGAGGCCACGTTCATGTCAGAAGATTTCGTGGGGAGGACTGCACGCATTTCCCGAAGAGTCAGCACAAAGGCTGTGGCTGTGAAAACGATGCAGCGCTATGTATTCATGATGCAGACAGCATTACGAAAAGAGACATTTGAGATTATGGATGTGAGTATGCTATGATCGAGTGGCTTTGCTGCATTGAAGCCTTAGAACTCCATCCATTTACCGAAATCGAGACAAGTTACTTTCTTTGATTTTCTATATAAACATAGATGCAAACCGAACCTCACAATGCACAAATCCTTCACCAATGCCCGCCCAGGTTCGCTCCTCCAGAGCGCAGAGCTGCGAAGCGTGCTGCAGTGGCCCATGAAAACAAAGGGCAGCCGACCCGAGATCTCTGTTGTTATAGCTTCCGGGATTTAAGCTTTCCAATGGGCCTTCGAAGCTCAAACTGGAAGACTGCAGTATGCAATGCGCTTCTATTATCATCATTCTGGTTGAATTTCTGCACCATAAGAGTCGCCGATTCTTGAGAAATCGTGATGGGTGCCAAACTTGGAAACATCCCACCCTGAAGCCCTGAAGCCCTGAAGCCCTGAAGGCCTTCAGGCCTGAAGTCCTGGCCCCCGAAAATATCGTTGTTTGCCCAAACGCTCACTCCTCAGGTAAGAAGTGCGTGCGCCTGTTTATTTACAGATGTTTGAGGCTGCAGGGAAGGTCCTCACTCGGAACTTGAGCGCCGTGGTCTCGTCGGAGAGCGGCAGCACCAACGCCGCAGTGCTGGGTATCCGCTCGCCCGAGAGTTTGTACGTAGCCTTCGCGAAGGCCACTATCAAGGCCGATAGATCAGAGTTGGTCAACTCGGTATTTCCATGGCTGCGGGCAGTTTGTACGCTTTGGCGGTAAACCTACGGGAGGGCGTGGAGCAGAATTTCTACCATGCGGATGGTCCTGTGGGCGAGTTGCTGGTTGTGCTGGAGAAGTTCGATGTCAACAGTATCAACAAAATATTGAATGTTCAGGATCAACCTGACCAAGAAAGGTCGGAAGAAGATATCAGAACAGCCGTACTCCGGCTCATGCGGCTAGCCTCCGAAGCCCAAGACGCCTGGGGGAAGGTGTGCGATTGCACCTCCGGCAGCGCTTATTAGCGCCTTCATAGGCCTGCATTGGCTCTTGGAGCTCGGAGCACTGACCCAACCCGGGGCTCTGGCCAACGGTTTGACCGACGTGCCCTTCAACACCGAAGCGGCCGCGAAAGCCAAGCAGGACACAGAGGGTAACTGAGCGACCAGGAGGGAAGAATATAGGAAGGGCTGAACGGTGTGCATTGCAGAGCTAGCCCTCTGACAGGTGACCATGCGCATGTGTGCTCTTAAAGCTTACTGTGACCAGCGCAGGAGCTGCTGGCAAATGCCGACAGAGGCGGCGCCGTTGTGACATTTATGACAACCATGATGCTGGCAAGAATCACAGCCAGCAAGGAGAAGAGCGCAGCGCGGGCAGGCAAGGCTTGCGGCAAGGCCACCGCAGGAAAAGCTCGCCGCGTGAGCTTCACGCCCGCCCCAGAGAAGACGAAAGGCCTCAGCAAGCTAGAAAAAGCAAAGCTCGAGGAAGTTGTCGCGAAGCTGAAAGGGTGGGACCTGTGGCAGGGCGACACCGAAAGCCTCCAGACGACAGCGCAGGAACTGCTGGACATCCAATTTGAGCTGCAAGGCAAGGATGAAATGAAGAGCTTCGTGGATTTTGACATTCAACGACTGGCCAAAGACATGATAAAAGCGAGCGGCTGTCTCCGTGCCTATGCAGAAGACCTCGAAGAATTCCTATACTTCGATCCCTCGAGAAATTGCAGGCGAAGATTACCACGGCGGCAGAGAAGCTCGACAACCTGAATGCCACGGAGTGGCGCACCTGGGTGGAAAACGATCGCGATCTCGAGTCGGAGTACAAGAATCTACGCCGCATGCATAAAAAGGCGACAAAGACGCAGAAGTGAGACGCAAGATTTCGAGGGCTTTCTAGCATCCCGGCCACGGAATAAACAAGGGTCGAGCTTCTTTAGGTGTGGAGCAATCTCGGACAGCATGGAGAGCATGGCACGAAAAAATAGCACTGCTGTGTTTGCACCAAGACTGCTCAGAACAAGTACTGCCACTTGTGTGGTTTCGCTGCCTTGTACGCTGTGGGGTGGAAGAGAAAGAAGGGAAACCCTTCTTTAGACAGGCTTTGACAGCTCATCGCCAAAGCCATAATATGATGCACTCGACACAACCTGGTCACAAGATGCTATCGCTTCTGGGCTTTTCTACGCAAGCCCTAAGCCCTAAAACCCTTCCCTGCGACTCTTGCCAGGAAGGGGAGGGCGTATTCCGGCCGGGTTTGTATGGCAGACTCTTCTTGGGTTGCACCCGGTATCATGCTGACGGATGCCAAGGAAGGGCTGTGGGCTGGCGTGGGGTAGACTTTGTCCCTAAGCCCCAGCCCCTAAATGGACCCGTGGCGCAAATGCTGTCGACAACGACCAGCATCATTTCCAGTGCGGCCACCCCAGGCTCATCACTTGGCGCTACCCCAGCATCCGCCCCGCCTGCCCCGCTCCAGCAACAGGTGGTAGTGGCTACGCCACAAGACCTCCACCGTGATCTCCTTCGAGGAATGGCGCCAGCTGCTTCAGCAATGGCTCCTCCTGTTGCAGATTCTCCCATCATTGAGCTGGACCTCAACTGGTTGCTCAGAGAGTCCTTGGTCAAAGCCACCATAAGCCACCATTGTCAAGGGCGAGGACTGGCCTAAGCTTGCTGCTTTGTTGCAGCAGCGGGATATTTTCAAGCTCGCCAAGCTCCTAACCCCAAGCCCGAGACCCAAAGCCTTGAACCGTAAGCTCTAAACCCTGAACCGGAAGCTCTTGTGTTGGCTTACAGCATTGCAAGCTTCTCCCCCGAAGCTTGGAGCTGTACTGAAAAACGCGGGGTTTGAGGTTCTAGGCATCAGGCATTAAGGTAGTCTAGGGTAGTTCAGGGTTTGGGTTTTAGGCATCAGGCCGTCCAGCGTTGAAATAGCTTAGGGTTTAGGTTTTAGGGGTTGCAGGCAGTGTATAGGCATCGGCCCTAGAACCGTTCGAGAAACACCACCAAAATCCTATGAAAGCCCAACCAAACACCGCAAAACCCACACAAAATGATGTTTTAACCCAACGGTCAGTTAAACAAACGTAAGACCCTGCAGCCATCAGCCAACGAAGCTTTGTCAAAGCCCGCTAGAACCCGATCAAAACACAACAACGCTACGACAACGTTTTCAGGCCATTGAGAGAGATCCGGGGCCGGGCCGCTTCTTAGATGGCGAGATTCCCGAGACGCCCAAAGCTTGTGCTGGGGCCTCAGCTCACGGGAAGGGGGCGGGACTCTCAGAGACGCCTTCAAGGTTCTGCGAAGGTTACTGTAGGAACCTGATTAAGAAACCTTGGGCCTCTATCAGGGTTCCTGATATAAGCCTTACCATTTGGGGGTTGTAGACTCAGGGTTTCTTAAACAGATTCCTACATTGGGGGTTTGAGTGTTTAGGATTTAGGGGTTTAGGGGTTAAGGGCTTAGGGGTTTGGGGTTTAGGGTTTAGGGTATTCAGAAATGACTTCAAGGGTTTGGGGTTTACAGGGGTTAGAATGTATAGGATTTAGTTGTTCAGGGGTTCAGGGTTTAGGGGATTCGGAAACGGCTTCAAGGGTTGAGAGTTCATGGGGACTTGAATGTATAGGATTTAGGAGCTTGGGCTTCGGGGTCTAGGGTTAAGGGGATTCAGACACGGCTTCAAGGGTTTAGAGTGTGGAAGAGATTCGATTGTATAGGATTTAGGGGTTTAGGGTTCGGGGTTTAGGGTTCCGGTAATTCAGATACGGCTTCAAGGGTTGAGGGTTCATATGGGGATTGAATGTCCAGGATGTAGGGGTTCAAGGTTCTGGGGGTAGAAACACGAACGCTGCCAGGAGTCAGCGACCGACACGTCCTCTGCCGTTCACGCCATGGTGATCCTGGGCCAGTTTGATGGGTAGGGCTTGTTCGGTTGTAAAGGATAGGAAAGAACGTGTGGTTTCTTTGTGGCTCGGGCTCCCTATTTTCGTTGTTCGAGGTTTGGGCTTGGAAACATTTTATGATGATGTAAATGAAAAGCTATTAAAAAAGCCCGGTTCGTTCCCTACGAACATGGACACAGGATCCTTGGTATGCTTCTCGACAAGTAAAAACTTTCAACAAGCAGTAATCGCAGGCCTTGATTTCTGAGGTAATGACAGATGCGATTCGAGGGTTTAGGGCCTAGAGGCGTTGAACCTCCTATGCTTGAAGATGCATTAGAAAGATCTAGGCGCCGAATGTCCCTTGAGCGCATTGCCGAGCAGCCAAGGATCTTGATGTGCCCGATAAAGAAGAGGCGGCTGGTGTGCACCGTTCATTTTCCGGGGCCCAAACCCAAACCCGAAATCCCAAACATTAAAGCCCCAAATATTAGAATTCCTGCACTCCTAGAAAGCCTCAGCACCCTAAACCCTTGCACACTTGAAAGCCCTAAAAGCCCAGGCACCCTAAAGCCTTTTCCCCTTTTAAAATTTCAGCCGCGATGACCTGTGAAGGATGGGGGTGTGTTTGGGTTTTGTGGTAAAGGTTCCAGGTTTTCACGTTTGATCAGGCGCGAGTTCTACCGCCACCTCGTCGAATACGACTCTGAGTGGCATGCGAGCTTGATATGGTGGGGGCTTTGGGATAACTACCTCTGTTTTTCAGGGCGGGCCATAGTACAAAATGTCCCCAGAACCCATTCCAATGTCGCCTAGCATGTGCTGCAACTCCGTAGGTTTCAGATCACAGAAACTCAGCAGGTGAATATTCATCCTTGCAGGGTGCGTGTGCATATAGCATGTGTATATCTAAATACATGTGTTTATATATATATATATATATATATATGTACACACGTATGCACAGTCTTATGTGTATATATATATGCATATACAGATCCAGGTACAGATATAGGTATGAATATAGATGTAGATATGCTATTATATACATATACATATACATATACATACGTACCGTATATATCAGCCTCCCCTCTTCCAGGGGTAGAAGCCGTTCAAGAGCCGGCTGCAAGGTGTCGAGGTTTCATTTCCGATGGCGGTCTGGGCCGGCTCAAGTTTCAGGTTAAAGGTTCAGGGTTTAGGGTTCAAAGTTTTCGGGTTCAGGGTTCAGGGTCAGAGGTTTAGGGCTCAGTGTTTAGGGTTCAAGGTTGCGGGTTTAAGACTTAGGGTTCGGGGTTTAGGGTTCAGGGTTTAGGTTTTCGGGTTTCAGTCTTTTGAGATCTCTGCAGCCTACGCCCAAGGAATGGGAGGCGGTTTGCGGCGCCTTCTGCTACATGTTCCTGCTCTTCGGCAGCCTAGGAGGATTCCTTGGCCTGGTAGTCGAGTAGGTAACCTTTAGCCTGATTTGGGTAGTATAGTGCCTATATAATCCCTAACCAGAAAGGTTAGCCTTTAGTTCCCCATGATACCCGACAAGTAGGTTTGTAGGCCGCTTTTGATTCCTGCAGCAGGTTCGTTTCAGGGTTCTTGTATATGGATCCGAAAAGGTTCGAAAAACCCAGAGGAGTGAGTCGAATAGGAACACCCGAGGCCTTGGAGGTTAGGGTGTTGGGATTCAGGTTTAGGGTTTAGGGTTGAGGGTTTAGGGTTTAGGGTTTAGGGATTCAGGTTTAGGGTTTAGGTTGAGGATCCTGAGACTTTGTAGGAATTCAGGCACCTGCAAGCCGTTTCTTGTTGTGAACAAGCATCAAAGTGGCAAGCAGGTCGCCACACTGTGGACCGCCGGAGACTTTGAAGAGGCTGCTTGGGCTTCTCAATACGGTGTCGATGATATAAATCCTGCATTGCCCACAATAAGGCCGAAACCATAATGCCGACAGTTTGAGGCCTTTCAGGTAATGCAGGATTTATGTCATCAACAGTAGGACTGAGGGTCTTTCCTTGGAATTGTGTTTAAATCTCTGTTAGAATGCATGCCCAACGTCAACGGCTATCCGGGTTAATTTAGACTCACAGCAATTCGTTGATCGTTGGTCCACACAGCTTGTCCTGGGTTTGGAGTACCATACTTGAACACTTTTTGTTGGTACCTCTTCCTGAAACGAACCATTATGAAATGAACGTCTATACTTTTTTCTCCCTGGTTACTTCAAAGTCCAGTTGTAGTTTACTTTAGGGCGCACACACTGTTCTGAGTCTTTAGCTTTTGGAGTGCCCAGGAAGGCATGCCCCCCAAGAAAACATCGACATTAGCCTCACGCCGAAGCGGACTATGTATTCCCAAGCCTCGATTTGGGTGGTTGTCAAAATTATGGTCCCTTTTTCGGGAACCCTAAGTATTAGGTGCCGTACTATACTAGGGACCCAAAAAGGGACCATGATTTTGACAACCACCCATTTGGGTCTCTGATGCAGGAGCAATGCCTTTCGCGGGCTTGCATTGAAGCTGCAAGTCTTTGTACATGCAAACGATGTCGGAGCTTCGGCACTGTACTTAATAACAATATTACTAGGAGTGATAGTAACAATATTGATAAGAGTGTCTATACTTCTAATTATACCCTCAACCGAGCCTTACTAAGGCAGAAGCCGTCGAAGCAACTTGAGCCATAGCGCGCTACTTTCCCAGCCTCCGGCACTTCAGTCTTCAAAGGATCTGCGACTGCCTCCTCTTCCTCGATGCCGAGGCCTGCTTTGGGAGGGGAACCAGCTACATACCCTAATCCATATATACTTAATAAAACCCTACATACCCGACGTACTCTAGATACCAGTTAGATACCCTACATGCCTTTAACCCAGAATCCCAGAAAATTCAGCGTGTGCGCCTTCTCTGAATCGCAGATGCTGCAGCTTCGTGCTTCCCCTGCATCCTAGGATTTCGTCCGCAAGCCCTCCGATTAGAGAAATGACTGCCCATATTTATGGCTTTAGAGGTTTAGGGTTTATGGAGTTGAGTGGTTCAGGGTTTAGGATGTTGTGGGTGGTGTGGACGAACTCCTGTCGACGAAGAGCGAAACAGAGGACGACTTTAACATCGTCAAAGAGCATGTGCACAAGCGAACAACGTGTGCCTTCCTAATTGCTTCAAATAGAATGCAGAAGGCAAACGTAGAGTGGCATTCAATTGCAGAGTGGGGCTTGGGGCATACAGCATGTTATTATTCAGCAGGGTTTTGGGGCCATCGCATACTGTTCCAACTCTACGGGGGTCATGTTTACTTGAGGCCCTTACGCTTGCATTGCGTCCTAGATCGAAGAGGCCAAAGGGGTCCTTTGCAGTTCCGGACAGAAGTATCAGCTCATAGCTGTAGCTTACATAGAGTTTAGGGAGGTACGGTTTAGGACTCGGGTTAACGATTGGAGATTTAGGATTCAGGGTTTAGGATGTAGGGTTAGGGTTTAGTTCTGGATTTAGGTTTCAAGGTTTCGAAACTGGCGATGTAAGACTTAGAGTTTAGGGTGTCGACAGGCGTCATCGAAGGTGGAGCTAGATGTCGAGACGGCGGAGGAGATGCATCAGATGAATGCCAAGCTCCAGCAGGTGCTCGATCCCTCTTTGGGCCTTCAGCCTCCTCGATTGGGGTTCAGTCAGGGTTTAGGAGTTGAGGGGATTGAGGCGTGGTACTACAAGGGGCTCTCAGAAATGTTGTTGCTCACGGTATGTTGCAGCTTAGGTGGGAGTGCAACAAGGGGTTGTGAGGGCTCTTGTACGGATACTTGGTAGTAAGCCTGTAGGAATTCCTGTGCTATGGACAAGTTCCTCACTTTTGCTCTGAGCTGAGATGAGACTTGTCGAAAAAGCTCCACCGAAACAAGCAAGACGTCCCTTAGAGACCTGGTTCTGGGTTTTGGGGCGGTAGGGTTTAGAGATTTTAGGGTCGTCCGGGATCAGGATTTGTAGCAGTCCAAGTTTATGAGCCACATCAAGACGCGTCTGCGGCTGAAGCCTTGCCGAATCACCAATCTTGAGAGGCGGTAAGACTTTCGGGTATTTGTATCATCCCTGGACCCACCGTACTGTCTTCTGCATCCACAATCCCTTGGGTTCCAAGCTTCCTGAAAGCCTTAAAGGTTGATTGAAAAGACGGCAGCTAGCAAGGAGAGCTCTACTGGTACATTGAAAGTGGGATTCTTAGAGTCTTTCCGTAAAGCGTTTGGGTTTAGGGGTGTAGGGTGTAGGGCTTTCGGGATTAGGGTTTTGCTTGAGGTACTCCTGTTCGCCTCAAAGATAACTTGAAGTGCCATCCCCTCCCAAAAACTTCGCGGCTGCAGACCGCCGTCGCAATGGTCGAGTACCTGCGAGACTACGAGCAGGATTGGAGCTGTTGATCAGTCTTCCTAGTATGCATTCGGGATTAGACTCGGTTCTCCGCTCCGCCCCTCACTCACCCAACTGCAATCGCCGGTTCGTTGGCACTGTCGGTGCCCTGCCATCTGGATCTGCATGGCATTCTATGGTTGCACCCCTGCCTAGTGCCAGACTTCTAGAGTGCGCTCTTCATAAAGCCAAGAATCGGCTGAGCATTCCAGCTGACTTGGAAATACAGTACCTCGCCTTTCATGGGGCTTTGCACCCGTGGCTCATTGTAGGCTTCAACTTTGCACCAAGGGCCCTACTTGGGGGCTCATAAGTGGGGTTATAACTTATAAGATTAAGGGACTAAAAGTCGCTCAATGTGAGTTATACCTGTAGTTGTCCTACTTATAACCCTACTTATAACTAACAATGAACCTCCAAGTAGGCCCGAAACCCTATACCCTTATAGAATCCCTATAGATCCCTTTAAAGGGACAAGGTGCCCTAGGCCCTAAGCGCTGAAACGTGCCATCCCATGGCTCCTGCCGCTCAGGAGGAGCTGTGGTACAGCGAGGTCGGCGCAGAAATTCTGGCTGACTTCCAGCCACCTGCTCGGAAAGCCCGAAGCCTAAACCCAACCCATCCTTGGATTCTTGGAGATTGAGCCTTTTGGGAGTTTCCGAAAATTAGGGGAGACCGTATTTTGGGGGTCCTTTTAATAAGGATCCTACAAGTTAGGGTGCTATTAGGGTCCCCTGTTTCTCGGAAACTCTTAAACCCTTTATAGAACCCATAAAGAGCCCTTTCAGGAACCCTTGCAGGATCCCTTTAAAGGTACCCCTATCTTCGGAAACTCCCATATTGAACCCAAATTTGCCCCCTAAACCCGCAACCCATGCCTCGCCTCAAGCCCAAGTCGAAGACCCGAAGCCCCTTTGAGCACCCTGTTTAGGGTTTAGGGTTTAGGGTTTGTAACTCCCCAGAGAGCCCAATACTCCTTAACCAAGGAATGTAGCTTAAATCATAATATGAACCCTCCTATGATTTAAGGTATATTCTTTAATTAAGGGGTATTGGGCTCTCTGGGTCGGGAATAGACCTTCAAGTCATGAAGGGTCTGGGTTTAGGGTTTAGGGGGCCTTCTTGCGATGATAATCACAAGGCCTCTTGGGTGTACCTCGGACCCATCTTTTGTCAAGACTGAGCAAATGTAACTTGCTTCTTCATGGTCAGAAACCTACGTACTGGCCCTGCAGTTACCATCCAGTTAAGACTTGAAAACCCTAGACCCTAAGCCTCAAAAGAGGAAGAAGTCGAAGCAGAGACTCATAATCATCGTGCAGGGTGAGAAATGAGTGGAGGTGTTCTGTTTTGAGCGCCCGAAACGGGCGGGCCGAGACATCAACTCATCCCCAGCCTGCTTAAGAAGGCAACGGTTTAGGGTTTAGGGTTTAGGGTGCAGAATTCATCCGATGTCCACGGTCCCACTGTTGGTTTCTTTTCGATGCTCTGAAGGTTTGTAGATGCTCGGCTGTTCTTCTTTCGGCCGCGGCTGCAGCGGATTCTGTGCGCATACCGGCTGCAAGTCAGGTTTGGGGATAGCACTGGGGCAAGAACAAAGTCCCTTTATAACCATATTGGAATATGCAAACAAACCCCTGTTCTGATTGCTAGGGCCCCCTATGGCCTGTCCCCATGTGCAAGCTTTGAGGGACCTGTCGAGCAGGTGAGTTCTAACGAATGTTCTGGTAGGTATAAGGAACTTGCCAAAAATTGTAGGGCCATTGTAGGGGGCTTAGGGTTTAGGGTTCAAGGGGGCTTAGTATTCTGATTCTGAGGTGTGCTTTGTAGTTAAAGGATATTCGCCTCTCATGGTTCGCATGTAGAGCAAGGCAGGTAATGCCCTGCTCCTTGAAGCCTCAACTCTTAACCCTACACTCCACACCCTAAACCCCAAAAGTACCCTAAACCCCAAAAGTACCCTGACCCTAGACCCTAAATAGTACCCTAAACCAGACCCTGAAGATGTCTGGCGGCGCGAGGGACCAGGGAGGTTTGAGTTTCCAAGGAGGCTCATCCCCTACGCCATTCAATTGAGGAGTCTATACTATGAGGGCCCAAATAAATACCGAAACTATTTTGGGGGGGTTCCTTAGTATAGTTATAATATACTGGGCCCCAAAACCCTATTAGAATTATTAAGGCCCCTAGATTACCTTAAACTAGAGCTGTTTGGCTGCATGGATCACCCAGTAGACCCCAGCCACTTTCAGGACCGTTTAGCAGTTGAAAGCAGGTTCTTTAATCAAACAGCTTCTAGAATGCCTACGAAACAGTTTCAATGCACGCCAATAACGTGTGTCAGACCTAGACCGTAAACCCTCGACCGTCAGGGCTGTTGGGTTCCCCAGGACATGTGGCATCCGAAGTACGACCATGTCAGCGACTGGGAGTACATGTGCTACGTGCTGAAGCTCCTCTACCAATAAAACCCCGGTCTCACTCAGAGTTTTCAGGGTTTACGGGTCTAGGATTTAGGGTTTTAATGTTTAGGAATTCAGGGGTTTTATGTTTGGGAATTTATCGTTTAGGGTTTCAGGGTGTAGGGCTTTACCGGAGCCTTCCGGGATTCTGCGGAACCTGTGTCTGTATGCAGCATCCCCCCCTCGTAGAGTTCCGGTGTGTCGAACCCTTAAAGCCTGAAGGGTTTTAAGGTTTAGGGGGTTTAGGGCTTAGGGGTTTAGGGTTTAGGGGATCAGGGTTTAAAGTTTAGGGATATGAACAGCCAGCTGCGTTGCTATTCGAGCTTAAGATTCGGTCTGGGTGTACGGAACGAGGATTCGGTTCCTCCACTAGGACCCAGAGTAGACCCTTATTCCCTTTCTTTCCCTTATACCCCCCCTGTAAACCAAAAAGGGCACCCGTTTTTTTTTATTCCTGTGCTACTCTTAGGTCTAGTCCAATAGCTGCAGCATGAACATGTGCGTCTGCGGGCGGTTTGCCGTCCTGAAGCCTTGTCTTCCTGCTCAGGGGCCTCAATAATTACCCAAACTGTTTTTTTTGTTGGGGGGGCCCTGTTCTAATTCCTCAACCCCCCGAATTTACTAGTAGGCTGCACCAAAAAGCCCTTGAAATCTGTTGGCCCTTGCAGAATCCTGTCGCAGACACCAGCATGCGGCCCCGAGCCGTGAGGGCGGCTGAAAGTCTGGATGTGCAACGATGCTTTGTAAGTTCCCCGAGACTCCAATATCCCTTAATGAAGGAATGAATATACTTTAAATTATTGTAGGATCCCTTAATATGAGTTGAGGTATATTCCTTAAGTAAGGGATATTGGAGTTTCTGGGTTTGTCAAAGGGGCAGATCCGGCCATGCAGATTTCTACTATAGGTGGGGGGTTCCTTATTCTACTTATAGTATAGTAGGCCCCGGCCCCAAAACCATATTCTGATTTGCCCCTATATTACCTGCCCTTTGTGGGCCCTTAGGAAACATCGAGCGCACGAGAGCCTGGCACATCGCAGCCTGAACCCCAAACCCCTAAGCAGCCTAACGCAAAAACCCATGGGGACCATAAATAATCCGAAACTCTAAACCCCTAAACCCTAAGCACTAAACCCCTAAACTATCTTGAACCCCAAACTTCCGAAGCCCTTTCGCTCTTTCCGTCCCTGTTGCAGAGGTTTCATGCCGGCAACATCATGGGGCTCATTTTGCTGATTCCCTGCGCACTGTGCCCGAGTCTGGAAAGCCCGGATCTCGGCTGGCTTTGGCTTCCTTTGCAAAGCGCGCAGTTCTCTAAATTAGGGCCCTTTTTGAGGTCCGAAAAGAAGTACGGCACCCGTATAAAAAGGACCCTAAACGGCCTAATCTAGAGAACTACCCTTGTAACGCATTACCATTCAAGGTTTAGGGCTCAGGGATGCAATATGGAATTTTTACAGCCTGAATAATTCAGTGATACCATTCCTGGGTTCCTTACTAGAAGTCTACCATAAGATCAAAGCCCGGTTTAAACTAGTTATGCCCGAACTTGGACTGGAGGTCTGAACCTAAACGTTTAGACCGGGCTTCGGGGCGGTCTATATTGTATTTTACGTATGGTAGGAACCCTAAAGGACAATGCTGCATTCTACCACAGTATGTCTCACTTACATTGTTACAAACCTCTTCCTCAGGGTTCCTGACTCTATTTGTGGCAACCATGGGTATTCCCCAAAACCTCGTATATTCTGATTGGGCTCAGCCGTTCACTTGCTAAATCCGAGATGCTGTGTCCAAAATCTGGGCCTGGAGATGTTGGAGCGTGGTTCAGGGTCTAGGACTTAGGGATTTAGGGTTTAGGGATGATGGAGCTATGAAAACCGGGTGTGATTGAAGCTCTTGAACCTCTTCGAGATTAGCTTTCTGAATGGCCGCCATAAAGGGAGTTCGGGTGTAGGGTTTAGAGAGTACTGTAAGGCGAAAGTATATACTCTTTGGGTACATGGATCGGAGTGTTGGATGGTCGATGCTGTGCCCCCAGAGGCCTTGAGACCAAGCATTCTGAGAGCCCAACACCGCAACACCTGAATGAATGAATTATGTTCAAGGAAGAAAAAGCTTCCTTTTGCTTGGCTGTCAATTACTGAGTTTTCCTTAGACGCCCCAAGGCCTCCTGTGACTTCTAGTATCGTGTTCTTATTACAGGGGTGTTGGGCTTCTGTCAGCGTCCGGTGCTATCGTACTGCCTCTGGACCTAGGCATATCAAGCCCCAGCTGTGTTGCCAGGTTATGTGTACAACAGGAAAATCTTGATGGAGAGAGATATACGAAAGCTGCCTGCCAGCAAGGAGAGTTTCAGATTTGAGTTTCTGAATGAGTCTGGTGTGATCCGCAGTGGCACTGTGGATGTGTTTCGAAGCTGGGTTGCCTGCCACGCACAAGAGCTGTGCATGCTTGGCATCATGAAATTCGAAGTCTACACCGCCAGTACCGACAGGCTTCCAGCCTTAATTACAGTTGTTCTGCGGGTAGCCGGTGTGCCCGAGCTTCACCTGACTCCCAGCCACTGAGGTTCAGAACACAAGGGCGCATACTCCTAGCTCCTAACTAAAGCCTGAACTCCAATCCCTACTTGGAGGTTCGTGGCTAGTTATAAGTAGGCTGATAAGTAGGATAACTATAGCTACAACCCATATTGAGGGACTTATAACCTCTCTTGTAACTACCCATGAACCTCCAAGTAAACCCATGTTCAATCCTGGTGAAAGCCTTGGTAGCAGATTTCGAGCCTAGGAGCTGGGTAAGTTGTGGGGAGGGGTTCAGTTTTTCGGATGCATCCTTGGCATCGCCGCCCTGATAGATGACAAACCCTAAACCCTATAGATCCCTTATGGATCCCTTGAAAGGAACCCCTATGGATCCCTTCAAAGAACCAAAAACCCGAAGCAAGATAGCTGCTGCCTGAGCCTTCAAGACTTGTCTCCCAATACGCAGGTAAGGCAGCAAGGTATGTTCGCTTTTGGTTAAGATATCTGTTTCAGGAAATGTATATACTCCCAGTGGTCACTCCTCCTTTAACCCACGCATCTTTCTCCAACTGGATTGCAGTTCCTTGTCTAGTCCTGTAAAAGCTGGAATTCTTTGCCAGACTACGTGTCGGAAGTTCTACGCAATGAACACGGAGAATGCATGTGACGACTCTTCAATGATGCTGCTGACGGTGGTGGCGAGGATGATGATGCTGGTGGTGGTGGCGATGATGATGATGATGATGACGACGTATGATGAGGATGTTGGTGTTCATGCTGACGATGATGCTAGTGGTGATGGTGGTGGTGATGTTGCTGCTTATGCTGACGACGGTGAATGCGACGGTTTGGGGGTCTTGGGCTCCGTGACACTCACGAGCAAGATCAGAATAGTTGGGCCCTTTTTTCTGCTCTCCAACTCCATTGGTTTGGGTTTGGATGGTGTATCCTAACAAAATGACCATTTTTCGGCTGCACGTGAAGACCCTAATCCCTTAATCACCAAGTGTCTCGCTTTGCTACCGTCCGCATGACCGATGAAGTAAATCCGCACCCCTGGGGCCTTTCTGGATCTTCAGTTGTAGCTATCCTGCTGGAACTATCTGATTCCCTGCCAATGCATCCTATCCAGCACGTTGGATAACCAAAGGTGTACTTTCTCTAGACTCAGAGGGGTACCGTAAACTCCCAAACCCTGTACTCCGTGAGACCTACCTGTAACCCCCTGTAACCCACACAACCCGCCCTTCCAAAGGAACATGACCAGGAAATCATTTGCAGGAGCCCCAAGCACCCTAAGGCTCCATGTGCCCATATGCATATGAGCTCATATATATATATATATATATATATATATATACACACACACACTTATAAAGGCATTCAAGAGGCTCCCGAGGGGAGTATTCCTCATTATTCCGGCTCTGGTCTTATCGACTCTGGCTTGAGTTCGGGTGGTGTGTCAACCGAATTGCTCTGGCATGTATATGTACTGGTGCATACAATGTTGTTTTCTGTGAGTATGTAATGTACATACACCTGTGGAGACATGCACGCATTCGATACTTACGTACATGGATGTTTCTGGAAATATATATTTGCTAAATATGTATATGTGCATATGTGTATGTGTATGTGTACGCACATATATTTATGTGTGTATATATATATGTACATATCGAAGACAGGCAGACTACACGTGCAGTATACTGTGCATGTTAGAGGTCCTGGTGTCCTTGAACCGCAAGTCATTGCGCCGGATTGGGTCTAGGCTAACGCAATCTGCACTGAGGAAGCGAGATGAGGATCGGCAGAAGATTGAGAGGGAGGCATCGTGGCTGTTACTTCTTCGTGATGCGAATGCCGTTGACTTTTGCAGTATCCCAACTCTGCCTCAGAGCGGATAGCCTCGGAGTTCCCTGTCGGCCCCCTCGAAGGCGATGTTTCCTGAATGAGCGATGATCGGAGCTTGCGGATTAAGAGCTGAGGGTTCAGGGTTTGGGGGAGTAAAAGCCTCCAGTTCTGCCTGCTTTGCTAGTGAAGAATTCATTCAATGTCAACCTTCATCGCAAGTGCCCAACATGTTGCATTATCCCGTGCCTTACCTACTCTACGATTATGTCAATCTCAGGGGTGCTAAGTCTAGAGAAACCATGATTTCCAGAAATAGGAGAAAATTAGGAAATACATAGGACTTATGGGTTTGTAGGAAATAGGCAAGCAATAGGAAAGAATAGGAAAGGAAATTCAATACGAGAAAAATAGAAAAAAAAATCGCAGAAAATAGGAATAAAACAAGAGAAAACATGAGAAACATAGGAAATGTAGGAAACCCTAGGAAAAATAGACAAATAACACTGGACCGCAGGGTGGAAAGTGGTGCGGGGAGTGCGGGCAGGTCCTAGTTTTCCTCTACTTTGTTTGTATTTCCGAAAAACCAGGATTCCCATTTTCTTCCTATATTTTGCCTATGTTGAGCCACTTGCGATCTGACTAGAGTTAGCACCAGAGATTGACATAACGCTACGAGTTTAGCATCAAGCCCGGAACCACCACACACTCTAAGCGCTGGTCCGTTTGCACCATGTACTGGAAGGAGGGTCCCCCAATGCGTGCTATGAAAATGAAGATGGCGACCCACCCTTGGACCAAGGTTAACAGGTAATGCAGAATCTCAAAGAAGTGCCAAGAGGATTCTCTAGGGCTCCTGCTTATATTCAGAGTATCTTACCCTAAAGTCCTACGTTCAGTCTTCAGGCCTCCTATGTTCCTTCCGTCCTGAATCCCAGCATTGGGCGAGCAACCGAGCCGCAGGCCAGCGAGGAGAAATCGCGGCGAATGACCTGGAAAGCCAAAACACAAGCGGACACCATCAACGGAAAGAAGCAAAAGGCCAGCTAAAAGGCTTTCGGATTCAGGGTTCAGAAGGCCCACAAAGGCGGGATCAGGTTTCAGGGAGTGGGTTTTAGAGGGTTCGGCAAAGGCCAGATAGGTTAAGAGGGTGTTTGAGGCTACCATCTCAGATCAATAGAGGAGCATGAAGGGTAGTTCGAGCACTTTGAGACTGTTTGGGGCAAGTCAGGGCTCAGCAGCCGGGAGTTCACCGTTTTCAATTGCGGGGCTTTAGGAGTCAAGCTACATGGGTTTCGATTATTGGGGATTGGATTTAACACTCGCAGGGTTTATAGCAACTGCAGGTTGAGGTTTGAAGCACCACAGGTGTTGTTCGAGTCTGCGTGCTGGGCAGTGATAGCTGCAGCAATCCCGTCAGTCAAAGTCGGTGTAATGAGGACCAGTTCCACAGCATAATCTTGAAAGACACATTCCTCCCACCGCTATTATTCCTGCCGCCCGTTGCTCCTACTTCTACGGCGACGACCAGCACTACTACGACGAAGACTACAACGGCCAGCACCAGCACGCCTCCCCTACCCCTACCCCTACCCCACCCCTCCCCCTCCCCTACCACCCCGACCCCCACCCCTTCCCCGACCCGTACCCTTGCCTACCACGACGACTACGACGACGACGACAACTACCACTACTACTACTACCACTGCTATGCTACTGCTCCTCTTCAAGGCGGAAGGCCTGCGACCAAGGATGGAGCTTCTGAATTTAGCTTGGCAGCTTCCATCGCTACTTGCCGGTGTAGAATTCCTACAAGGCTAGCGCATAGCACCCACAAGTCTGAGGCTTGGGATTCATGCAAGGTTTAGAGTTTAGGGACTTTAGCTCCCTGAACACTCTCGCAACCCTTGCTATCCGCAGCCCGCTGAAAGCTGTTCAGCCACCACATCGTGGAAAAGCCGGTCTGAATCAACCAAATCAGAGCCATGGCCCTAGCTCAACTTGCGTACCGCCGTACCTTCATTGACGTGATGGATGGCAAGGATGCAGATCCTCGTGCTCGCGCCCGTAGCCTCTCTCCTACCCGGATGTCGACCAGCCCGGAGCCTCTTCTTCAGGACGTGTGGGCATATCGTCATCTTCGCACTCTGCAGCAAGGGCAGAGCGCAAGGGTCTTCGATGCACCGGTCGCAAGTCGGGGCAGTGTCGGACACCCGGCCTTGTGCAGCAAACCATGCGTTTGCCTCGCAAGGCGGGGGCACTGCCAGAGAGGTTCGGCCTGTGGCTTTTGCCACTATCAGCACGATGACCCGAAGCCCGACAAGAAGCAGCGCCTTTTGATGAGCACGATGCCAAGGGCAGAGCTACTCAGCCTTCTGGCAGATCTACTTCGGGAGCGTGCAGAGCAAGATGGACTCCATGATGTGAGCTTCGTGTTGGCCGTCTCTCGGTCGATTTAGCGCTGCTTGCTGTAATCAGAGGAGTGTGCTCGATGGGCGGCAACTACAGCCTGTGGGGCTATGATCTAAATCCTACTCACGAAGTACAAGCCCAAATCCCGAAGCCCTAAGCCCTGCTCCCATGACCTGACCTATGAAACCCTAAACCCCCCTCCCCCCCACCAAAAAAAAAACTGGAAGCCCATGGACACAACAGACGAGGTGCTTTCCGTCCATTCAGGACTTCTACCAGGTCGTTGGCAGACGAAGTCTCGCAAGCTTCACAACCTGCGACAGGTACCGAACCATAACTGGGCTTTCCGCTATGGCGTTTACGATTCATGTCTGCTAATGCAGGAACCTTATTAAGAAACCTTGGGCCTTTGCTAGGGTTCCTTATATGAATCCTACTATTTGGGGGGTGATACGCCCAGGGTGTCTTAATCAGGTTCCTACATATAAGAAATCCCCCAACTACTTCAGCATAACATTTCGAGTACGAGAAGTGGCTTTCCAATGACGGGAGCGAAGGGCCTGTAAAAAATTGGCTTAAATACATTATGGTATAGTGGGCCCAAAAACCCTATTCTTTAGGCCCCTATAGTAATTATTATTGGCGTGAGCTCTTCGGGGCTTCACGGTGTTGGAGACAGCTCAAGCTTTGAGATTTCGACCACCAGGTGCTTCAGCGCATGAACTTCTCCGGCATTCTATTGTTGGCTGCGAAAAAGTGTGAAGGCCGCAGCCAGGCCGTCATGCTTCAGGAGCTGGGTGCTTTGCGACAGAGTGCCAGGCACACGTGACCTAATTATGCTGGCTACATCTCAGCTATCCCAGTAATCCCTGCTGCGCCTTTCAGATGTTACCATCGGTCTACAGCATCGTAAAACCATGTGCAGTACATTATGGGTACCTATTGTGCAGATACACCTGGACGTAGATATCCATATAGCCACATCTTGCAGAGAGTCACCACAGTGGCCCTAGCAGGTCCACATCTCCCTGGTTCGTAGTAGGGAATGAGGGAATGGAAAAACCCGAAACCCTAAATCGCTAGCATAGTTCTAAGGTTGGAAGTATGGGCCCCGAGTATGGACCCTTAGGACGTTTTCAGGGAGTTCTAGGGACCCTCAAGAGTCTACATACGGTATATAGTTATTCTAAGGATCCCAGGGATAAGGGCCCATGGTTTCAACCGTACGCCGTAGGTCCCTCGAGGTCCCTTCTAGTCCCTACAACTTCCCCTATATATTCCCTAGGGAGGGCTTTGGGACATTTTATATTTTCCCTCATTGGGCTTAAGAGGACCTTATTTACTAATATTTTTCAAAGCTCTAAACGCCCCACCTAGATTCCGTACTAAGAACCAGGGAGTCATCCGGTTACACACGTGCTCTCGTCGGACTAGCGATCCCAAGCATTTAGGATTTGTATTGGGTCCCCATTTTCTGAAGACGGGCGCATCATACCGAAGATGTCCGTTGGGAGCCAAACGTCAGAGCCATCCCGGGACTCCACCCGTCTGCTATGCTAGCAGTGTGTTGGATGCTCCCTTCAGTTTTATTGCACGAAGTGCTTTCGAACGCACATGTTGGCGGCACTTTTAGGGGCGCTGCAGAGCTCAACACAATAAACCCTAGACCCCCTATATACCCTCTAAACTCTAAACCGTCTCAACCCTAAAACCTCTGCACCCTCTGAACCTAAAACCCTGAACCCTACAGCCATATGGCTCCGGTCTGCCGGAGCTTGGCCCCCCTTGCACAGAGCCGCCCACCGGGCTGCGTTTCACAACCTCTACCTAACGACGTCGACCTAACTGTCTTGTTTGTTTGAATACTCCTAAGGGTCCGCTGCCCCAACAGTATATCTTAGAATTCAAAGTCCTTGCTTATAGAATTGGTACTTTAGGGCCAGAGTATATACAAAATGGCTTGGACCCGTAGGGCATTGCTCGGAGGCTAGGAGCCTTGGAGACAGTCTTGCGGTTTAGAAGCTTCTCGACGAGGAAGGACATCGTGGCGCTGTTGTGCATAGATCCTGCACAGGTTAGGGTTTAGAGTTTCGAACAATTTCGAACTCAGCCTGAAAACAGGCAAAGACTGAAGTACGATGCTTGCAAGCGGTCCAAAAAGTGGCTCCACCTTATACGTTGTAGCCTTTCGGATGTAGGGTGTGGGCTTGGATTCTCCAAGGCGTCGCAATACAAACTCACCAAGTGCGACTTCGAAATTCGCAGGAAATCTATATTATGGTACCCTTATAGATCCCTTATTGTAAACCTTATAGACCCCTTTACAGGAACCCTATTTAGGGCTTCGAATCTCGCAGGAAATCACCGATCTTTGGATGAACAGCTGCCTGACGATCCTGCTTCCGCGCCAGCCGCCGGGATGAATCGTTAGGGGCTTAGGGTTTAAGGTTTAGGGTTTAAGGTTTAGGGTTTAGGGTTTAAGGTTTAGGGTTTAGGCTGGGCCCCAGAGACTGCAGGGGCCAGTAATACTACAGGGGCCTTAACAGTTAGAATAGGGTTCCTTTAAAGGGGGTCTAGAAGTTAGGGATCCATAAGGGTACTATAATGTAGGGGCCTTAATAATTAGAATAGTGTTTTGGGAATCATTATACCGCAGTTATGATAAGGAGCCCGCCCAATAGTATTGGTAGCTATTTAGGCCCTGCATTAGACGAGGTAGGCCTTTGGGACACTTTACATGAGCCCTGTTTGGGCTTAAAAGGACTTTATCTACAGATATGCTTCGAAGCCTGTCAATGCCAAGCTTGCCAGAGCTGATACTATGTTCAGGATCTTCTGTGTTCTACTTCAGGCCAGGTCTATTCCTTAAGTAGGAGGTTCCTGGAGCTTCCAGGCACCCAGAGACTCCAATATCCCTAAATTAAGGAATATTCCTGAAAATTTTAAATATAGTGATTTAAGGAATTTTCCTTAATTAAGGGACGGCTTGTGTCGGGTTCCAGGCCAGGGACACCTGGAGGGTTTCGGCAGGGCTGCAGTCTTCGCCTTTTGGCGCCAGTGTTGCACAAGGGTGGGAGTGGGAGGCTTGGGAAGGGTTTAGGGTTTAGGGAAGGAATCGTTTCAGGCTTGTGGGATGATTTTCCTCGAAGGTAAGTCTAGGTGCGGCTGAGGGGGATCTCGATTGGATATTGAAACGAGCCGGTGGGCTGCTAAGCACAGCCCGGTGCATCTGAGTCAAGCAGGTCAGGCATGGCTCAGAGGTATCCCAACATCCTACACCCTAAACTTTGTCATAGTTGTGTAAAATTTCACATTTTTATGGGTATTTAAACCCAATAATGAATACAAAATTGAATTTTTAATCCTATCCCAACCATGAGCTAGTAAATCCTCAGGACCGCCCGAGTCTGAAGAGCTCACACTCCATCAAGCCGATCGCAAACTCCAAGTCCATCTCCAATCCTACCGCCTGAACCAGATTCTCGAGAATACTTCTTAGATTCTAGATTCTACACCCGTCAACATGTGACTTGTCAGAAGCTCGGGGACCGAGGCAAAACGGCCAACCAAAAGACTCCAAGCCCTTCAGTTATGTTTTAAGGTATGTTTCTCGATCAACTGGTTTTGGAGTTTCTCGGAACCACCGAGGAAGAAGTACCTCGCAATCTTCACGCGCCTTGCTGGGAAAGGGTCGTCGGTGGGCGGAAAGCCGCTGCTGTCACAGAGCAGGCAGCCCCAAATCCTTAAATCCTTATCGGTAGTTATCTTAATTAGGGTCCTTTTCGGATCCTTTGGACCCCAAAAAGGGCCCTAATTTAGAGTATTGCCCATCTAGGAACAGTAAACCCTAAACTCCAAAACAGGATCCCTTACATACAGTAACCCGAAACCACGCGAGATTGGACCCCAGGCACCCCCAAGCAACAACTAGAAGAGAACGAGAAGGAAGAACGAAATTATCATCCTGATAGTTCCATGTGCATATGTATTTAACTGTACATACACATATATATATATATATATATACATATACACGTACATATATGCAGTAGTATATCTCAAAACATGACGGTACATGTTCAGGCCCCTGTGTATGTTAGGCCTCCAGAGGGTTCAGGGCCGGGGGAATCGCAGGGTTGCAGGGTTTGGGATTTTCAGTCTAGGGAGGTTAGTTATAAGTAGCGTTATAAGTAGGATAACTATAGTTATAACCCGCAATTGGGACTTATAGCCCCACTTGTAAGTACCCATGAACCTCCAAGTAGTTTCGCTATGGGCTACTTCTTTTTGGCTTGTGAGTATCGTCTTCCAGTCCTTGGCCTGGCCGCAGCAGGCATGGACTCTTTTTGGAAGGCAGTCTCTGAGAGAAAACTTCTACAAAAGCATATGCGGCATGCTCTCGCAGCCATCACTCTGGGAGATGCCTTCGGCCAGATTCGCCTGTCACAACGGACGACCTATCGTCTAAGGGCAGGGCTTAGTTGACCATTCGAGCAGGCAGCCATGGCAGCCAGAGCATTTCTACAACTGCGAGGCACATGGAGTCCTGAGATCTTCGGAAATCCTGCCTGCTATTTCAAACCCCAGAAAGCTTGTCTAAATGTTCAGACCCGGAAATTGCACAATGTCAGAACTTGCCAAGTTTAGCTCGTGTTAAGGGGTTTAGGTTTCGGGCCAGGCTAGAAGAGGTGCGTTGATGATTAGAACAGGGCTTGCAGGAGCTAGTACAATACAACTATCTCAAGTGGCTCTGCAAGGAATGCTCGTGCTGCGAGTGATTTGGGTTCTTATACTCTGTATTCAGCAGAAAGTGGCTAGCCGTAAACCAACACTAGTCCCAAGCCCAAACCCGAAGAAGAACGTCAAGAACCCCGAACCCTGAAGCCAAAGGAACTTGAGGTTTTAGGGTCCCTCATGGGGAGTTTAATAAGTTGCAGGATTTAATGCCGATTGTGAGCTTCTCCAAGTGGCACACTGTAAACTACCCAAATTGATATTCGGTTCTGGGTGACGAAAGTCAATTGCAAAATACTCGGTTTTGACTGGGGAAGGCTGAGGAGTGTCCCGGAAAGGACGATGGACAGAGTGGGAGGAAAGGGGCGAGACAGGGGTCTGGAGGCTCAAAAAAAATGGGGTCTGAAGGGGAGGGGTGTCAGTGCCCAAAAACTGCATTTCCATCCAAAGAGCCAAAAGCGCCAAATTCGTATGAAAAAGTAAGGGGCTTGCTAAGGAAAAAATTGAGGTCGGAAGTTTTTGGGCCCTACCTATCAAAAATTGCACAAAAGATGGTGCCAAAAAAGTGCATTTTTGGCACTTTTTCGAGATCCATTAGGGAATGCAAAAATCTTGGATTTTCGCATTCAAACATATAGGTTTTGCTAATGAAGAAAGTGGATGTTGAGCATCCCTATCAAAATTGAAAAAACGCGATTTTCGTCGAAATACCCTTGGTACTTGTCTTTTTTTATAAAAAGAAAGCCGGCCTCCGGCCGGCCGAAGGCCGGCCGGAGGCCGTTGTATTCGTGCATGACTCAAAAGCCATTGCATGTGTGTGGAAAATTGAAAGTCTTTGCTGGGTTCGCGAAGCGAGAAATTTTTTTGGTTTTTATGCAAAAATTCGTGCAAAAGTGACAGGAAAGGGGAGGAGGGGGGGTGGTCGGGTTGAAAATTGGGCTCAGGGGGGAAGTGGGTGATGGGTGGGTGTAAACTGTGCTGCCTTGTATGTGCAGAGAGCCTTGTGTATGTGGGCTCTTGGAGCAAGGCTTCTGTGTGCAGAAAGCTATTGCAGTGATGTAATGTATCTGTCTGTGCTCAGTCATGCAATGTGTGTGTGCTTTTACAGCAAGCCTTGTGTGTGCAGTTGATCAGTGCAATTCAACTGTTCGTGCTGCTGGTGCTCCTGCTCCAGCTCCTGCTCCTGCTCCTGCTCCCCTCCTGCTCCTGCTCCTGCTGCTGCTCCTGCTGCTCCTGCTCCCTCCTGCTCCTGCTCCCCTCCTGATCCTGCTTCTGCTCTCTCTGCTCCTCCTGCTGCTGCTGCTCCTGCTGCCTCTGTGTGGAAAACTGTGTGCAGCCTGTGAATGAATGTAGTTGTTGGTGCTTGGAGGGGTCCGTGTGAGTGCGAAAGGAAAGTAGTGACCAGTGCCGCCGACATGATGGCTTGTGCCCTTGTGCATGCTCTCGTTCTTCTGTCCCTTTGCTTGTGCAGCTGCAGCCGACAAGATTGAAGCAAGTATTGCCAGAAGCCTTGTGTGTGTGTGTGCATGCTCTGGAGGCAAGGCCTCTGTGTGCAAATAGATAGTATCTGTGCAAGTGCAGCTTGTGAATGCAGGTAGTTGCTGGTGCTTGGAGTCCGTGTGAGTGCGAAAGGAAAGTCGTGCCACCGAAATGATGGCTTTGGCCCTTGTGCATGCTCTTGCTCTTGTGTCCATTTGCTTCTACGACAGACGAGGTTTGGGCAATAGTTGAAGATTTGGGCCTCCAATTGCCTTTCTGGGCCAGCCGAGGAGGTTTAAGTAAATTGAAGATTTGGGCCTCCAGTTGCCTGTCTGGGCCAGCGAGGAGGTTTGAGTAAATTGAAGATTGCCTGCCTGGGGCCAGCGACAAGGTTTGGTTTGAGTAAATTGAAGGTTGGAGCCTCCAAGTAGATTGAAGATTTTGGCCTCCAGTTACCGGTCTGGGCCAGGCGAGGAGGCTTGAGTAAATTGTAGCTTGGAGCCTGCCTTTCTGTGAGATGGTGCCTTGGGCAGGCAAGGAGAATTAAGTAAATTGAATGAAGATTTGAGCCTGCAGTTGCCTTTCTGTGAGATGTGTGTGTGTGTGTGCCAGTTGAAGGCTGTGCCAATTGAATGAACCAGATTTAAGACATGTGTGCGAGTGGACCGTGTGTTTAGACTTGACCCGCCCCCTGCCCTCTGCCCCCCCTTGCCTTGAATGCTTGAGCTCGGTGTGCCTGTTTCTGTGTGCATGTGCATGTGCAAGTTGAATAAGCAGCCAGCGAATGCTTTGAAAGCCCTTGAACCAGCATTGGGTGCTCTGTGGTGGCGACACATGGTTTTTGCAGGATTCCAGTGCCTAGATCCTTGCCTGTGGAGAGCAGCCTGGCTGGAGCCAGGTTTAAAAGGCTTGAAAACCTAGAAAACTCATGGTTTTTGTAGGATTCCAGTTCTAGGCTTTGAAGCTTGCCTGAGGCTTTTGCGGCAGTAGCTTGAGGTTCTGATGTTGGTTGGCACCCCTGTGTTGCTGGCTCCTGCAGGATTCCAAGACTGAATTGCCACAAGGCCCTGGGAAACGAGAGGTGCAGCTGGCTGGACTTTACATATCGCCTAAGTCTAGAACAGTCGAAGTATCTTTGGTTTTGATTTTGAAAAATTCTGCAGGGCATCGCTGTGTGCGGCCCGGGCTTGCCAATGCCACAGCCTCCCTGGTGCCCAGCGCACGGGGACATGGTCCCACCCCCGCCTCCACTTCCCAACCGCCCCTGGCCCTTCAACCTCCGCGCCCTTCGTGAACTGGGCTCTGGGGCGATGGGCTCTGTGGTCTTGGGAAAGATGGACAACGTGCGTGTGGCCATCAAGAAGGCAGGCCAAATCTTACTGTTCAGATATGGACACTCACCATGCTCAGCATCGCAGTGTCAGGTGCCGCCAGGGTTTCGACAGGCGGCCGAGCGCGAAGCTGAAGTGTTGGCAACCCTCAACCACCCGAACGTGGTGGCGCTCATGGACGCGTTCCATGACCAATCCGAGGGCATCGCGGTCTTGGTCATGGAGTACGCCGGGTTGCCACTTGACTCGCCGGGCTGCCAGCGTCCACCGCCCCTGGTCGCTTCCCGGCTGTGGGTTTGTGTTATTGTTCATGTCAGTGTCATGCATATGTGTTGCCAGCAATATTTTTTGCAGAGTGCCTTGTTTCAACATTCGTTTTGAATCTGTGCAAGATGCAGGGCCTTGTATTTCCGTCCAGGCAGGTCCTTCTCGCCTGAGGGGGCGGGCTGCTGCAGCAGCTCAGATTGTGAGGAAATCGCAAAGAAAGTTTTTTTGTCTAGAGTTTAAAGATTTAAAGCCTTGCCACCTGAGGGGGCGGGCTCCTGCAGGTTAGTAACCCTAAATCCTGAACCTTCGCAAGCACCCCGAAAGGAACTCTTGAAGGAATCCTAAACTCTAAACCCCTTGTAAGAGCCCGCTCTCTAAAGCACAAGGAACCCTGATCCGGTCTTACTGTAGTATGCCCAAGCACCCTAAACCCTATACCCTTTTAGAACCTTTATGGATCTCTTAAGGAACCCTTTCCAAACGCCTGCAGGAGCTCCAACTCAACTCAAGATCGAAAATCTTAAAGTAGTTCCAAGAAGAGTAATAGAACCCTAAACCGAATAGGTTTAGGGTTTAGGGTCCAATGCATTCAAAAGGCACCCCCGAAGAGCCGCTAGAATCCCTCAAAAAGCAATTCCTTACAAAGGAAGCCGTATACCGTAAAAATGGAGTCCTTATAGTTCTTTTTTAGGGGCCCCTTGTAGATCCCTTCCAGGAGCCTTAAAGGACCTTTGTAGATCCCTTAGCAGAACCCATAAAGGAACCCTGCACATCCAAACAAGCCCTCTAAACCGTAATCCCCAAACCCCAAAAACCCTGAACCGCAATCCTTCGTCCTACCCTAAACCCCTGAACCCTAAACCCTACAAAAAAAAGACTAAACCCTAAACCCTGGAAAAGAAAATACTTAAACCTCTAACAGCCAAAAATGCTAAAAACCCTACAGATCCCCCCAAAAAAAAACCTAGCCTTTGTCCCCAAGGAACCTGGCCTTTGTGGCCTTCCTGGTGCTCTACGACCCCAATCAGGGCTACGCCTTTACGATTCTGATGCTGAGTGGACTCCTCAGGGTTTACAGTACCTTAAGCCGGAATAACCTACCTTTTTAGGGTCCCTTATTATGATTTCCTTATATAAGTCCTTAAAAAGGGTAGGTTATTCCGGCTTAAGGTAGCGTTTAGGGGTTTAAGGGTCTTTTGGGGATTTAGGGTTTAGGGGCGTATCTAGGGTCTAGGGGTTTAGGGTTTGAGGGTTTAGGGTTGAGGGTTTAAAGTTTAGGGTTTAGAATGTAAGAAGGGTTTTCTAGTAGTCGAGTAGGTAACTTTTTTTGGGTAGTATACCCTATATAATCCCTGTATAACCAGAAAGATTAACTTTTAGTTGCCCATGATACCGGACAAGTAGGTGCCTGTACCCACACCCCCTTCATTAAGGAATATACCATAAACCGTAAGGGGATTTTTGATTGATTTCAGGAGTGGACTCCTCAGAAACCTAGGGTTTAGGGCTTTAGGGTTTAGGGTTTTAGGATGTTGCACTTAGGGTTTCAGGGTTTAGGGTTTTTTTCAGGGTTTAGGGTGGGGGGGTAGGGGAGAGGGGTAGCGGGCCTTAATGCCCGTAATCAGGGTCTGAAAAGGCCTATTTAATAGTATAGTACCCTACCCCCTTCCCCGCTACCCCACTAAGGGTCCCTATGAGCAATTGACAACTTACCGGTACTGCTTCTCTTCCTTTTCCTACCTTCAGTGTTACAACTGTATTATTACTACTATTCTTAACGTTGCTAACGTTTAGGGTGTCAGGGTTTAAGGTTTAGGGTTCAGGGATTCTGATTCTGAGTGTACTCCTGAGATCCCTGTGGTTTTGGGCTTGAGGGTCAAGGGTTTAGGGTGTAAAGTTCTTAGGGTTTCAAGGTGTAAGGTGTTCGGGTTGATTCTGGTGCTGAGTGGTCTCCTCAGAACCCTGAAATTTTGGACTGATGCGGGCTTCGAGTCTGTGGATTAGGGTTTAGGGTTTTAGGATGTTGGGTTTAGGGCATTTGGGGTTTCAGGGTTCAGGGATTCTGATGCTGAGTGGATTCTTCAGACTTTAACCCCGCACCCCGTGGGGTTTCGGGGGGTTCGGGTCTAGAGATGAGGCTTTAATTCAGGTTGTAGGCTGTTGGACTTAGGGTTCAATTAGCGTTTAGAGATTCTGGTTGGCTCTTCAGGGGCTTAGGCTTTCAGGGTTCAGGGTTGCATTACTCAGCCCTGCAAGGATCCAACAAGGAGTAGATCCTTCAAGGGGGCCCCGATAAAGTACGCGTTCGTAGTACGGGGTCCCCAATTTGGGGTTCTACTTTCTGGATCCTCCGGCGGGCCTGCGTACGTTTCCCATATTCTACCCAAGATCCTGCTGTAAATATTAAGGCCCCTCGATTAGGCTCTGCTGTTTTGCGCCCACGGTTTACAGTGTCGGGTTCGGGGGCTCTTTATTTGAGGAGTACACCTAAGAACACGCATGGACCCTTAATGTGGTTTACGGATCACTGTCTACCTTAAGGAGGTCCCTTTCCCGAGTTCTCTGCTATGGGAGTGCTGTGAGAATGACGAGGACGAAGAAACGATGCGTGCTCAATGGATGATAGGTTGTACTTGGAGGTGCATGGGTAGCTATAAGTGGGGTTATAAGTCCCCTAACAAGGGTTACAAGTATAGTTACTTGCTTTATAACCCTACTTATAATTATAACTACCCGTGAACCTCCAAGTAGAGCAGCATAGAAGCCTGAATAATTGCCGGTGTTATTCCTTAGGGTGACGGCCCCGAGGGCGTTTCATAGTTGCGTTTTGCTTTGGGGATCCGGTAAGGTGCCTCAACTCTTGCTTTGGAATTCTCTTGGTGTGATAAGGGTTCGCGATCACCGGATTAAGTAAGTCGGGCAAAGGCTCCGCTGGCTAAGCCAATAGCTACTTCCGGCCCAAGTTAGGTACTTCATACCAGAATTTCCTCCGAAAACTAGCCGTGAAACACTAAACCGCACCCTTCCGAAGCCTTGTACACGGAGATGGAGGGAGCCACAGGAAAACGCTACAAACCTCTACAAGGCTTGAGCCGTATCTAGAGCCTGGCAGAAGAGCAGGTAACCCTGAACCTTTCTGAGGTAGTATAATCCGGATATAACCCCTATATAATCAAAAAGGTTACTCTAGTTACTCTAGTTCCCCATGATACCCGACAAATAGGAGCCTTGCCCTAGACCCTAAACCCCTAAACCCAGGTGGCGGAGCTTTGTACTCCGAGATTCTGCAACTCTTGGGCTCCGGCATGACGCCGAAGGTGCGAGAAGGGGTACCTTTAAAGGGGGATCCTTGCAGGGTTCTTTAAAGGGATCTATATGGGTTCTATAAAGCGTTTAGGGTTTAGAGTTTCCGAGAAGAAGGGGTACCTGATTTTGGTGTCCTTATAATAAGGATCCTACTATTGGGGGTACTATAGTAGGGCCCCCCTATGGTTACTGGGTCCTTGCGCCAACACCTCGCCGTATATTCTAATATCTATTATGGTATATGCTTCTTGTAGAGTACAGTATAGTCTAGTAGCTTATAGTAGAGTGGAGCATTGCAGGGCTTCGAGCAAAGGGTTCTTGAAAGTGTAGGGATTGTGGACTTTTATAGTAGGCCATACTTGGAGGTTCATGGTTAGTTATGGGTAGGGTTATAAGTAGGATAACTGTAGTTAAAACCCATATTAAGGGACTTATAACTCCACTTATTATAACTACCCATGAACCTCCAAGTAGAGAGTTTAGGGTACAGCCCCGCCAGTCGAAATGCGAATGCGGCTGGAGCTATTCGGATGTGATGATCTTGGATTACACGAGGCCCTATACCCTAAACCCTTAACCCTTAAACCCCAAAGAGGGCCTCCTTTCACCTGCGGGGTGTATGAAGATCCCCAAAAGGAACTTCCGAAAATTAAGGGTACCTGATTTGGGGTCCGTATAATAAGGATCCTACTATTCAGGATACTGTCTTAGGGTCCCCTATTGTTGTAAACTCCCATATAGCGTTCAAAGATGAACCGTTAGTTCCCTTAGGCTAGTGGACAACTCTATAGTGAACCCCAGAAACTTGGAACATGAGTTTAGGATGATTCATGCTGGGATTCCGTATGCTTTACTCTAATATCTAAGGGCATGAGGCTAATGATGTTCCAACTTTCTGGCTTCTACTGTAAGTCATTCCGGAAGGCGATTGAGAGGAGCATCCGCCTCTGGCTGATGGACAGGGCCCCTGCCCCGGTTTGCCATGCAGACCTTTTTGTAAACTAACACTGATATTGGAGGAGCTAAGGAGCCAGGGGTGATGATAATCCCTACTTAATAAGGAGCTAAAGAGACAAGGGAACCCCAAAACCATAGGTTAGTAGACCCCCCGACAAACCCTGTAAAGGCTCTGTAAAACCGAAAAGAAGCCCTATTGGAGCCCTTAATTCAGGAGATTTCACGCCTTTGCACAAATGTAAAAGGCCACGCAAAAGCCTCCTTCAGCATCTTAAACTGACAATTCAATAGTTCTGCCGCGCTGCCATAACCATTCACCCTGAACCGTATGGGAGTTTCCGAAAATCAGGGGTGCCTTATTTTGGGGTCCTTGTCATAAGGATCCTGCTGTTTAAGGTATTATATTCGGGTTCCCTATTTTCGGAAGCTCTCGTATCAGTCTAAAAGATAGAGTTCGGCAGCTCGAGGCGCAAAAGGAATGTGACAACCCCTTCACTTTCGAGACCCTACATATGCATATACCATATATACCTATGCAAACATTTCAAATTCACATTCCGCATAGAAATACATATACATATACATCCACATATACATATACCTATGCAGATATTATCAATATCACATTGATTCCATTATGTATAATTCCTAGATAAAGTAAAACCTGGTTTCGGGTCGCATGTCTCCGAATATCATCGAAGGCTTCCGTTGTGGATTCGTGGAGGGCGCGCAAGTCCTTGAGACTTTCCATAACCCTGCAGCTACCCAGAGAGCCCAATACCCCTTAATTAAGGAATATGGCTTAAATCGTAATATGAATCCCCTTATAATGTAAGGTATATTACTTAATGAAGAGGTGTTGGGCTCTCTGGGTAGTCGTTCGAAAGCAGGAGCAGTCGCAACAAGCAAAGTGGTACCGATAATGGTCGGAATCACAATGCCTCTCCCAACGATGCTACTAAGAACCATAATAACCACCATACGACTAATCATTCTGGTAGCCAATTGCAGGCATGGCACTGGTAGTTTTGGTTATACTTACGGGAACCATTTTAAAAAGCAAGCATAAGAAATCATAGTGACAACAGCAATAAATGATAGCATTAAGGGTTAGGGGCCTATTAGGGGCTTAGGGTGCTGAAGCAGGCGCTGTATAGAAGTTTCGAGTTTCGAGCCTTCCGGCTTAAAGGTCTTTCTTCGTAGTAGCTTTCTCTTGTAATCCTTATACAATGATAGTATACTAAACTCTAACCTAAGCCCCTCTTCTATAATTCTTACGGCTCCTACATTGGGCGGCTTCGGTTTTCGAGTTTCGGGTGCAAGGTTTGGGGGTTGTGGATCAGGGGTGCAGGTTACGAGAAGTTGAGACAGGATTCTTGGCCTCGGTCCCGCTTGCAACGCACGCTCCAGCAAGGTGAACATCGCAGAGTTCATCGCATTTGGGCTACTCCTGGCGCAATATGGGAATTTCCGAAAATTTGGGGTACCGTATTTTAAAAATCCTTATAATAAGGATCCTACTATTTGGCGTACTATATTGGGGTCCCCCCATTTTTGGAAACTCCCAGAAAGCTCAGATGGAACCCCAGATCTCCTTCTCCCTATGCCAGCTTGCACGCTTGCCTTGGGGGGGCTTAGGGTACCCATAGGCCCCAAAGTAGTTCCTTTTTGGGGTTACCTTGTAGGATTCTATATATGAACTTCAAAAAGGGGCTTCGCTTGAGGCTTCAAAACCCCTTAATTAAGGATTATACCTTAAATCATATAAGGGATCCTACTATAATTTAAGGTATATTCCTTAATTAAGGGGTTTTGGAGGCTTTGGGTCGCTTGAGGCTTCAAAGGTTCCAGTGTTTCAGGGTTTGATCCGTTTTACCCCCGGCCTTGTAACTGCAGCTTCTCCAAGCTGAACCCCCTGGTTCTGGGTTTACTTTAGGGTTTGGGGCTTAAGGGGTTTAAGGGTCGTATCGCTCCTCCAAGCTGAACCCCCTGGTTCTGGGTTTACTTTAGGGTTTGGGGCTTAAGGGGTTTAAGGGTCCTATCGCTCCTCCAAGCTGAACCCCCTGGTTCTGGGTTTACTTTAGGGTTTGGGGCTTAAGGGTTTAAGGGTCGTATCTCTCAATCTGCCAACGTGCCTTTTGAGAGCTGTATCATAAGGCTTGGAAGTGTCGACCATCGTTTATGGGTTTAGGGTACATATGGGAGTTTCCGAAAATAAGGGGTACCTGATTTTGGGGTCCTTCTACTGGGGATCCTTTTATTTAGGGTATTATGTTAGGGGCCCCTATTTTCGGAAACTCCCATATTTTGAGTTCTACCTTCTATCGCATGCCAGTCTCTTCAGACCCTGAAATGCGCCGGGGGGCCTCAAGATCTCGACTCGATACAGCCGTGGTTACATCAGGGTCGAAAAAAAGATGGAAGACGGTTCCCTCTAAACCGCTGTTGAGTGATAGTACATTCTTCTGCAACACCCTACTCTGATAATCTAGGCCCGCATGATACAAGCAGTACGGCACACCTACAATACCCGATTGAATCAAAGCCATGATTTTGAACCCTAAACCCCTAAAACCTACACCGTGAAACCCAAAACCTTTTCTACCCCTGAACCTCTTTATCCTTAAGCCCTAAGCCCTTGAAGCCCTAAACCCCAAGCCCCAAACCCTAAACCGAAACCCCAAAGGTTCATTTGCATCAGCTGCATCTTCCGCCTGATCCACGAGTCCCAGGAAGGGGAGGAGCCGAACTACATCCAAGCCATGTGGGCGGAGCCTAGGACTTTTTCATGGGGAGACTTTTAGGGTGTTTAATTAAGGATTATACCTTAAATCATAAGGGGATTCATATTACGATTTAAGCCATATTCCTTAATTAAGGGGTATTGGGCTCTCTGGGTAGGGCTTAGGGCTGAAAGGGTTTTTTTGGGCGTAGGGTGTACTGTTTAGGGTGGTGTAGGGTTTAGGGTCTATGGGGGTTCTTGGATGTAGGAGTTAGGGGTCAGGCATTGCGGGCTAGGAGACTCGATGAGGGTTCTGGGGTTTCGGGTTTCGGGCTAAAGTATAGTGTAATGGGTCCCAAAATCCTATTCTAATTATTGAGGCCCCTATATTAAGGCTTGGGGAAGGTTCTGTGTAGCTCTTCAGGATCGAAGGTGTCTGAAGAATTGCTGATGTGTTTCCGTCCGGCTCCGTCATGTGATAGAGACTCTATCATAGAGTACATACAGGACCTCGATTCTGTCTGTTAAGGCCCAACAAGATTCGGGTGTTCAGGGTTTAGGGCATCTAGGGCACGAAAGAGATCGGATTTCAATAATCTTGAACCCTTTTCTCGTTTACAGGGGCAGTGTACTGGGGAATCCCCATTGTATCAACCTTCTCCTGAATCCGGGATTTCATGTGCTCCGGAATTTGAGAAGCTTAAGCTCGAAAAAGCCCCATAACCCCAAGCCCTAAAATTCTTCACCCCATAACCCTACCACCTAAACCCTAGACCCTCAACCCTACCACCCTATACCCTATAGCCCTAAGCCCTCAAAGCTTATCACCTTCAGAGCCTTGCTGTATCCGGGTTCAAGGTATAGGGTTGAGGGTTCAGGTGTTTAGGGTGGTAGGATTATGGGGTGGTACGGTTTAGGGTTTAGGGTGGTAGGGTTTAGGTGTTTTGGGTGTAGGGCAGGTATTTCGTCAGCGTCCGGTGTGATGGTCAGGTGTTCAGCCCGTGCATAGTATAGAGCTCTGAATAAGCCGAAAACTGTCCGCTACAGTCTCTCCACATTCGAGCTTTAATTTGGCCAAGGAGCATATCCTAATTTTTTAAGACCCCGACATCAAGATTCTGTCGCTCCAGAAACCTGACAAGCGCAGGCTAAGAGAAGTTCCTCAAAGAGCCCTCCCGCATTGTCGCTGCAATCCTAGGCTGCGCTGTTAAGCCCTAAAACTCTTATGGCCTTCTCCTAAAACCTTTGCCCTTGAAACCCTGTAACCATAGTCCCCCTAAAACCCTTAAAGCCATGAACCCTATCACGTCTAAGTGCCCCTGGAGCCAAGTGCGGCGTCTTCTTCATGGGCATGTCGCAGGGCGTGAGCCTCCTGAGGAGATGTGGACGCCATAATATAGAGGTCTTGTTGGGTTTTAATGGTATCTAGCTAGATTACATCATCATAGACTGAGAGCCCAGAGAGCCCAATACCCCTTCACTAAGGAATATAGCTTAAATCATAATATGAATCCCCTTATAGTTTAAGGTATACTCCTTAATTAAGGGGTATTGGGCTCTCTGGGTACATCATAATGGACTGAGAGGAGGTGACCCCCGATTGTCTAGGCGACGTAGCAGGCAGCTGCAGCATTGACCGTACGATCCCCAAAACGAAGTGTGAAATCCTAACCCTTGAGGCCCACACGATGTATGTGTATGTGTGTATGTGGATTGGTCTAAAGATACATACGCATATATATATATATATATATATATATATATATATATATATATATATATATATATATATATATATATATATACATATATATATGTATATATATGTAAATATAGATAGGTAGATAGATAGACAGGGACCTGTAACCACAACATGTGTATGCATACACTTAAACATAGATGGATGGATAGATGGATAGATAGATAGGTAGGTCGAAGCTTCAGGAGAACCCCTCCCCACCCCGCCGGTATCGCAGGATGTCGTCGGTTTACGGACCCCTGGTGTCGATGATGGTGCCTCGGAAGCTGTTGCCGACGAGTCGGACGTAGGGTTCAGAGGACTTCTGGCGGTCGGTCTCTTTGAGGAGTTTAGGGTTTAGGGGTTCAGGGTTTAGGGGTTCAGGGTTTAGGGGTTCAGGGTTTAGGGCTTAGGGGTTAGGGTTTAGGGTTTAGTGAGTGACGTTACGTACAATTAGAATAGCGTTTTGGCGCGTGTTATGCTATAGTTATAATAAGAAAACCCCCCCAACAGTAGTGGTCACTATTTATATAGGCCCCTATGTCAAAGCCCGCACCCCAGCCAGTCTCACCAACCGGGTTTCCGAATATCAGGCTCCCTCCTAACCCCTCTGAAAGCCAGATTTCTCTCTCAGGTATCGAGGGATGCAGGTCAACCCAATGCCAAACTCCAAGACTTAGCCCAGTAGCAATAGGTCCGGCAGCCCAAGATTCGACAGGGGTTACCAATACCATTTTGGGCTCCTTATTACAATTTTGGCATGGTTTACCCCAAAGCCCTACTCGCTTCGGAAGGCCGTTCGGGCTTTGGCCTTTCGAGGTTGCTGTACGTAGATGTTCTCACGGAGCTTCTGTGAGGTTCTAAGAGGTTTCCAGAGAGCCCAATACCCCTTAAGTAAGGAATATAGCTTCAATCAAAATATGGACCTCCTTTTAATTTAAGGTACATTCCTTAGTTAAGGGGTATTGGGCTCTCTGGGTTTCCGGGTTTCTGTAGGTTTCGAGGGATCATGTTTTTCGTAGCTGCAAATGCCGTTTCGCCTTCGGGGTGCGGAGCTGTAGTGTTATTCTGAAAGTGAGCCTTTTGCTTCCTTGGTTTCTGGGGCAGAAAGAGGTGCAGATGATCGTGGACATGATTCGATGGATTGCTCTATTGCTGCCCATCATTGTCAGCACCTCGATGGCACGAAGGTTGAAAGCGCCAAACCTGCTCGATTCCTATACAACCTACCTTTTCTAGGGCCCCATTATACTAATGCTAACTTCCTTGTACAAGATCCGAAAAATGCAGGGTATTTGGGGGTAAGGTTTGATGGCCTTGGGCTCGGTGTATGGTCTCTAGGGTTTGTGGTCGTATGCCTTAACCCTTAAACCACCAACACCCGAAACCAAAGCCCTAAGCGGTTGCTCCCTTGTGCAAACACAAGTAACTGTATCATACCTTTCGTTGTAACTCCTATCGTATTCTGACTATAACCCCTATATTCTCTTTCCAGTACCTTTTTGAACCGTATATGTATGTAGAGTTTCGCGCTTGTGGGAGTTAGGATTTGGTTTGGGGTTTCAGGGATTAGGGGTGTAGCACTGAGACAGACACTCCTCCGATTCCTCGTATCCCTGAATCCTAAACCCTATATCTTAAACCCTGAATCCCAAACCCTAAGCCCTAAACCCTAAAAGCCCTACCTCGCCGTGGCCACGTAGGTCTCGTCGGCGCGTTCATCACGCTCTTCAAGCAGCGGAGGCCTCCTCTTAGGGGTACTTAGAAATAGTATTCAATTTTTTGTTATTATAATAATCCCTAAGAAACAGCAAAGATTGTAACTTTTGCTAGGGTTCCAAGTTCAGTATAGTCCTGCTTGTGTTTCTGTCAGATAGTGGTTGAGGGTTCAGGGACTACACAATTACCAATCCTTGCTTTGGGGCGAGGGCGATTCCTTATTATGGTTATAGTTAATTCTTGAGGCCCTTACACTAAGTAGTGCTCATGTCCCTTATCAGTTCTTTATATCGCTATCGCATCGTAAATCTCCAAACCCCAACATACTGTTCCGAAACCCAGCGGTTCCAAGGAGTTTCAGCTTATGGATCCAGGGAAACGCCATGCTTGAGCTAGAGAGCGGGCGAGAAGGGCGTACTTATAACCTACTTACTAAGTAAACCCCATAGATCCCTTTAAGGAACCCTATAGATCCGTTTGAGGAGCCCTTTAAGAGTCGGATTAGGCCACAAAGGTCAAATCGCCGCGACATCTTTACTCAGCTGTTGCCTCGCACATCTACATCGTTCGCTTGTGACTTTTCGATAAATCACAAATGGGCGTTTCCCAAAGAAACCTCAGCCACAAACCCTCGGAGTCATCTCCGAAGGATTCGTTTGGTTTCCCAGATGTCGCAGACGCGTCATGATAGGCGCCCGAAACCGGAGGTCCAACTTCTTAGGAAGGATATGCTTTAGGGTTAAGGGCTACCGTCGATCCTAAACCGTACATGTCGATGCTCTCTGGAGTGGCATGTAGGTCAGAGGGCAGCTCGGAGAAAGGATACAGGAGTTTCATACAGGAGTTTCCGAAAATTAGGGGTACCTTATTTTGGGGCCCTTATAGTAAGGATCCTAAATAGAGGGTACTGTATTAGGGCCCCCTATTCTTACCTTTGGTTAGTAGGGAATGGAGGAATGGTGTACAATTATAACTACTATCACTACCAGTCTTCCATTCCTGCTAACCAAAGGTAAGTTAGGGTTCCCAGAGAGCCCAATACCCCTTAATTAAGGAATACAGCTTAAGTCAGAATATGAGTTCCCTTATCATTTAAGGTATATTCCTTAGTATACCGAACCTTTAGTCTCCTCTCCCTTTAGAGTCCCCTTTATACCTAGCAAGATTTCCTTCGAATCCCAGAGAGCCCAGTCGGGGCGGCAGCGGCGCGGAGAACTGGGCGCAGGACACGTCCTGCGCGATGTTCCATCCCGTCAGCCGGCTCAGGGAGAGTCTGGGTTTCCTTAAGGAAAAGGATCCCTTTAAAGGTTACCATCACAGTCCTTAGGGTCCTTACAGTTTATCATGGGTCCCTCAGGGTCCCCCACTGGGAGAAGGAACTTGGTAGCTAGAGGTCTTGGGTGAGGGAGTTTCGTGGCCTGTCATGCAACAGTCGTCCGAATGGTACCATGCATGCAGATTAGTCGAACCTCATGTGTGCATCATCAAGTTTGGGGGTTTAGTGTTCAGGGTTCAGGGCTCACTTTAGGGACTTCGGGCTAAACTCCCCTAAACCGTAAACCCTAAACCCCTAAACCCTAAACCCTGGGCTCTGAACATGGGACTCTTCGGAGAGCCGAGGCGACAGCAGACTGGTTCACTGGTGTCTTGCTGCTCTTCGAGATCCAGATCGGTCCGGTTCTGAACGTGGGGATCTCCTACTTGGAGGGTTCCAGGGTTTTTTTACTTACAGATGGGGTTCTTCAAAGGGTCCTATAAGGGTTACTATAAGGGACCTACAGTAGGGTTCTAGCTATTGGGTCTTTGTACTTGGAGGTTCATGGGTAGTTAGACGTGGTACTGTAAGTCCCGTAGTAGGGGTTATAATTCATAAACATAGTTACCCTACTTATAGCCCTACTTATAACTAACCATGAACCTCCAAGTAAACACTACTAGAGGGCCCTCAACTAGAATTACCTTTTGGGGCCCACTGTACTATACTTAAATAGGAGCCCCCCAAACCCTCTTCTAGTGTCATGAAGGCCCCGACATTAAACCCTAAACTCTAAACCCTTCTGCGTGAGGGCTCAAGAGGGGGATAAGCAGAGAGCGGTGTTAGCCATTCAGGCTGGGCCCACGTGCTCACTGTCCGGACGTCATCCACAAGAGATTTGCAGGGTTTAGGGTTTAGGGTATTCCTCGCATGGGTGCAGGGTTCTTCGAAAGTTCGCGGCTTGCAGTGCAGACGTGCTTCAGTCGGGTTCTGTGCAGGTTGGTTTACATGTGGGATTGGCATGGACATCCCAGAAGGGCCTTGAAGCTCAGGCAAAGACGTGCCGTTCGATTGCCTCGAGGCATCACCACACGCGAGCCTTGAATGAATGATTGTGGGAGGGCTGCAAAACCTGCACGGACTATGCTTTCGTGGGAGATGTGGCTTTGTTTGCGACTTTTGACTTTCAAGAAACATCATCATGACGATTTTTGGTTGCCGCCGGCATGTGGGGATGACCTTCTCACAAATCATGCGAGGCGATGAGAGTCTTTTCTGTGTGGCTTATACTTCAAATTTCAGCACTACACTTGAGGAGTTCGTGCATCGCCAAGATTCACTCAGGTGCACTGTATCGCAAGCTTATAAACTTGGGTACGTCGTCGGGCGGCAGACTTTACAATTCCCCTTTCCAAATGCAGATGAAGAGAAAGCCACGCTCACTAATGTAGGAACCTGATTCAGAAACCCTGGGCCTATAATCCCTAGAAATAGTAGGATTCATAAAAGGAGCCCTAACAAAGGCCCAAGGTTTCTTAGTCAGGTTCCTACATTATTATAGTACCCTGATAGATCCCTTATAGTAACCCTTATAGACCCCTTTAAAGGAACCCTTCGGGGCCCGAGCCAAGAGGTTCCTACACTTACAGCGGGCAGAGTGGAGACCCCGAAACTGCCCAGACCTTCCAAAATCCCTTAATTAAGGAATATACCTTAAATTATAGTAGGGCCCCGAATATGATTTAAGGTATATTTCTTAATTAAGGGATTTTGGAAGGTCTGGGTGCAGGTACAAGCGCGTCAAAGTCTTGATTTTGAGGCCTCTCCTGAACTCCCAGTAACCTTAAACACCATAAACCCCTGAAGCCCTAAGCCTAATGTAGAAGCCCAAAACATCGCCAATAATATGCTTCAGGATCGACACTACACCCGCAAGGCCTATTCGAATGATTAATGCCCCTATTTTACCCTAAACCTCTGACCGTCCGGAGCACTGAGGACCGTCGCGCCGCAGATGCTGAATTTTGGCCACCTGAGCTCAAATAAGTTGCTTCATGTGCTTTTCAAACGGGAGGAGACGCATAGGAATATGAGGTTTGTTACTCAATGCCTCTGTCCATTCACGATTTCGCGCGTCTCCGCGTCGGATGTGCCGTCTAACGCGAGCAAACTTCACAAGTGGAACCCTCCGAAAGGGACGGAACTAGAGCTGGGAGACTTCAGGGGCTGTGTGGAATATGAGGTCCGCTTTGGAGAAGTTGAGGTTTAAGGCTTAGGTCTTTGGGATGGTTTTCCATTTCTGAGATCTCTCCATAAGGTTTACGGCTTAGGGGTTGAGGTTCGGATCAGGGACTAGGTGTGTGCTCAGACGCTAACCCTAAATCCTAAACCCGACACCGTAACCCTAAGGTCTTTGGCTCATCGTCATTCTCATGCTGAACATGCTGATTGCCATGATGGTGACCTGGCACCTCCGAGATGGGGCAAAGCTCAGCACATCCATGCTGTTCGCATGTCCACAACAACAGGGAGTGGGCTTTAGGGGTTTAGGGTTCCGAAGCCTTTGTTCTTTTGACTTTGGGGTGGGGTTTAGAGTCCAGGGAATCCTGTTCCGGTTCTATTTTTCATGGTATTGGAAGTCTTCCTTGCTTTTGAACTAGTCTTATCAGTATGATTTACAATGACTACAATTATTACTAATACTATTACGACTACTGGTAGTCGTAGTACTACTACTTACTACTACTACCACCACTACCGCTACCACTACCACTACCACTACCACTACCACTACCACTACCTCTACGACGACGACGACGACTACTACTGCTACTGCTACTGCTACTGCCACTGCTACTGCTACTGCTACTACCACCACTACTGCTACCACTACCACTACCACTACCACTACGACGACGACTACTACTACTACTGCTACTACTACTACTACTCTCATTATTATTCCAACCTTGAACTCAAGGAGGGGCTTCGGGAGAGAGAGCAGCTCCGTGCGAGGCGAAGACCTTCGATCGAATCTTTGAGAAGTCCATGGTGGACTACCAATACAACTTTGCCGGGCTCCTCTCTTCGTTTAGGTTTTAGGGTAAGAGGGTTTTGGGGTTCGGGGTTTAGGGTAAGAGGGGTTTTGGGGTTTAGGATTTAGGCCGAAATCCTAAACAGCTCCTGTAGGATTTAAGCTTCTAGGGCTCCTTGCTCAGTTCAGGATCTGAGGGTGTTCGGGCCCCGGGGCTCCTCCTGTAATTTTGGGTCTTGTAGCTTCAAGAAGCCCCAAGGCTGGATTGCAGCTTTCGGATCTTGGTGGGGCCCGTGGGTTCACCATGGGGGGGGGGGGGGTTCAGAAAATACCTGACCGCAAATTGTAGGAACCGTTCTATCATGACCTCCGACATCAGGTAACCCTGAGAGACCCGGCATTCTACGGGGTCGGGAAAATTCGTACTAGCATCCCCTCGAAGTCCTTCTGAATAACTAGACTATAATATACCCCGAAGCCCTATTCCACGAAAATAGGACTTCGCTCGCTTCCTGAAGCCTGGCTCTGCCAGATTCGTCTTGCAGATGCGGCAAGAGCACGCTGTGCCCCCTGCCCTTTGCCTGCAGTCCAGGGTTTAGGGTTTTGGCTTTACGGGTTATTTCTCGATCTTGAATGGGTTCTGATGCGGCACTCTACAGTCACATTGGTCGGCCGCTGAATCCCACCAGCCGCCTACGGCCAAGTAGCATTGCAGGTCTTTGTTTCCTGATTCCTCGAGAAGCCAGTTGATTGCCAACAGCCCTGTGTCTGGTCCTAGGCCCTAGGCTAAGCAAGGCTTATATTACCCTTGTAGATTCATTATAGTAACCCTTAGAATGCCCTTTAAAAGGAGCCCTATTCTAAACATTAAAACGCTAATATTCCGGGCCTTTAAAAGGAGCCCTAGTCTAAGCATTAAAACGCTCATATTCCGGGCCCTATGGTAGACGTTCAAACCCTGATCTCCCAAACCCAGGGCGTTGAACTCGACCTGGCGAACTCCCCCAAAACCCCAAACCCTAAACCACAAACCCCAAACCCTAAACCCTGGGCTTGCACTTTAAAAAAAACCCTAAGCCCTAAACCTAAGCCCTAAACCCAAACCCTAAACCCTAAGCCCTAAACCCAAACCATAAACCCCAAACCCTAAACCCTTAGCCGAGTTTTGCCGGAGGGCTTGGACGGTTCGACATGCTTGGACTGTTCGACATTGCACAGAGCCTGGAAAGCTCCATATGTCTCAATATAGGAACCTGATTTAGAAACCCCTTCCCTAGAACCCCCAAATAGTAGGATTCATATAAGAACCCTAGTGAAGCCTCAAGGTTTCTTAATCAGGTTCCTACGTTATTATAGTACCCTTATAGATCCCTCATAGTAACCCTTATAGACCCCTTTAAAGGAACCTTAAGAAAGGCCCAAGGTTTCTTAATCAGGTTCCTACAGTACTGCTTCCGACACGTAGCTCCGCCGACCCCAAACCCTAAAGCCTGCACCCTAAAAGAAACTCTTGAAGGAACCCTCAAAAGCCGCCTGAGCCCCTGTTATAGATCCCCTAATCGGAGGAAGCGCCTACATGGAACGCTCAAGGGAACCCAAGCTACCGTCGGTGGCTTCTTTCGGTGTGTTTTGTGTCGAAGCATCCTAGGGGTTTGAGATTTCGGCTTCGAGAGGAGAGCCAAGGACCTCACTTCCGCTGTGAAACTTGAAAATTCATGCGTAGTTATGATAGTTGTAATAGTTATAGTAGTCATAATAGTTATAAGTGGGGTTATAAGTCCTGTAACATGAATATTCTATTTCTTCCTACTTATAACCCTACTTAGATCTAACCATGAACCTCCAAGAACTGCCGCTGCAAGACCAGAAAGCCGGCAGCTATCCAAGGTCCTCCGTCTCTTCAGCCTTCCCTGGACGCTGGGGAAGAACATCTACTTGCAGACGCCGCGGCCTCAAGGGGTCCTGAGGCCGGAGCTCTTCCGAAGGGCTTCGGTTTAGGGTTTAGGATTTAGCAGTTTGGGGTTTAGGGGTTTAGGCTTTATACAGGGGTTTACGGGTTTAGGATTTAGGAGTTTAGGGTTTAGGTTTTAGGAATTTAGGGTTGAGGGGTTTAGGATTTAGGGGTTTAGGGTTTAATTGGGGTTTAGGGGTTTAGGGTTTAGGGCTCAGCTTAGAATTTAGGTGCACGAAATCATCCTTCTGGAAGAGAGATACCAGCACGACCCTCCAACCACGAGCCTTTCGATCAGCCGCCCAAGGTCTGTTTGGAAGGACCCTAAACCCAAAACCCTATTTAGGGGTTCCTTGCATTGAGCCTGGGGACCTTAACGACAAAAAAAGCAGTTTTAGGGTTTCGGGTTTAGGGTTTTGAGATGTAGACGTACTGCTCTCTGGATGTTTCACGGTCAAGTCCCCTTGCCCTCGGGCCCAATAGCCGCTGGAAGAGCCCAGGTGTGGCAGAGAAAAGGAGGACAAAACCAGAGGCACAAGGCCGACCGTCTGGGCTCAGACAAGCGACGGGTTGCCCATTCGGGGTTTAGGGTTTAGGCTTTAGGTTTTGCAGTAGTCTAGTAGTCGAGTAGGTAACCTTTAACCTTTTTTGGGTAGTATAGTCCCTAAACATCCCTTTATAACCAGAAAGGTTAACATTCTGTTCCCCATGATATCCGACAAGTAGGGTAGGATTGTTGGGTTTAGGGGTCGGAAGAACTAGTGATACTATTCTCTAGGGTTCCTCGATCTAAGTCTACTATGATACACCCCAAATAGGATGTTGTAGGGGTCGGAATGATAGTCATACTATTCCTTAGGGTTCCTGGATATAAGTAGAAAATGGCATGGCCCAAGGCCTCTTCTACATATTGAGGCTTGTGGCAATAGGCTACTTGCTGCCCTTCAAAAAGCGCAGAGTATGGTAGCCAATCATAGATGCAAGCTGGATTTCTAGGGATGGAAAGGGCGCTGGAACAGGGCTCAGGGTGTAGTTTGCGTAGGCCTTGAGTTAGATGGTTCTAGGGCCCGTTTTTACAGAGCCTACGTAATTACTAATGCTATTTCCTTGTCCTTACACTCTCTCCATAACTAGGTCCCCATATATCCGTACTTTGACGGGCCGCGAAACCATAGTCTTGTTATTAAGGCCTTTACATATTATTATGTTTAGGCAGGTGATCTCTGGCTGCTCGCGTTGAATCTTGCTTCTACCCACCTCAGACCTGCATCTTCATGCGTCCTACATGCACTACAGAAGAGAGCCCCACGTGGGAAGGCCCCGGGATTTTGGGTCGGCCTTGAGCCATTGGAGTCCCCCCCCTGGAAGCCATTGACCTTGGTTACTTACTGCTTGAGCCTTCGGAACAGTGTGCCTTCACAGGAATATAGGACCCAGGATTGAGGGAACAGGACTTTCCGAGAATTAGGGCTACCTCATTTTGCAGGTCCTTATAACAAGCATCCTACAATTCAGGGAACTATAGTAGGGCCCCCTATTTTCGGAAACTCCCTTATGTATCCCCGGGCAAGTCGCCCCTATGTACCCTGGAGTTTTCAAACTCCCGGAAGTATTCTGCGCGTCAAATCCCGTTGATCTTGCCAGTGTCAAGCGCTACAACCTGCGCGAGTCCTTCTTCAAGGCAGGGGAATTGGGGAATCCTAAGCACAAAACCCTACACCTAGAACCGGGGTTGGGGGTTTCGTGTTTCGGAGGCGCCGTAGCTCTTAAAGCGCTGGTTTCGCTTGAAGCCCACGAAAAAATCCCCTTTTCCATTGCACGTGCCGCAGGATTCCGCCGAGGCTGTGAAAGACCGGGAGGTCCACCAAATGGTTGAGGGGTTTTGGGATTTTGGGGTTTCAGGGTTTGGGTTTTTAAGTAGGGTCCTGTGGTGCAATTCGGGTGCTGTCTCTGAGCCCGGTTTTGAAGAACATTCCGTGGTTTCTAAATCAATGTCCTGAAAGGCGTCACCTTAAACTTGGCCCTAAACTATGAGTATGCACGCTCGACGCTCAGTGGCCGGGGACAAATCATCTTAATATAGAGGCCTTAATAATTACCTATGGGCCCCAAAACCCTATTCTAATTATTAAGGCCCCTATATTATGTCTCGGCACACTGTCGGAACGGTAGCAGATAGCAGGTGTAGGTCCTGCGGCGGATAAGGGGTGAGGGTTTAGGGTTTCCTATGTCGAAACTATGTCGGTGTCCTCAAGAGGCCTGGCGGCCCAATGAAAGGCTGCGCCTGAAATGTCCTGTGCGTTGTCCGGCCTGGGACCATTCTGACTTAACTTACCTTTGGTTAGTGGGAATGGAAGAATTGTAGTAATAGTAGTTATAATTGTACCCCATTCCTCCATTCCCTACTAACCAAAAGTGAGCTAAACATACACAAGAAGCCCTGTTGTATCCTACAAGGGGTTTTTGTTTCGGGTGCGTTTAGGCCGTTTCTGCGGAGCTTACGCTCCACGTAAGCCTTACCTACATGCGAAACCCAAGCCCTGAAACCCTTGAAACCTGCTTGGAGGTTCGTGGGTAGCTATAAGTAGGGATACAAGTATAAGATAACTAAAGTTAGGGTTTAGGGTTTAGGGTTCTATAAGTAGGGATACAAGTATAAGATAGCTAAAGTTAGTGACCCATGAACCTCCGAGTCTAAGTGTGCAGCATGTGAGGCCACCCCAGGTCAGAGCAGCGCAGTCATCAACCCCACGAACCTGAATGCCGGTCTTGAGGCACGAGCCCTGCAGGCTTAATGTTTAGGGTGTTTAGGGTTTAGGTCTTACAGTAAGGATATTACCTTATAAAGTCTTGAAGTTTAGTGTATAGGTTTAAAGTTTAGGGTTTAAGGGTATTCCTTCAAGTTTAGGGTATTACGACTGTAGGGTTGTGGCACTTGAACCAGGTTTAGGGCCAGAGACTCAGTTTGGATCTTTGTGTGGTCTGGTCTTGGGAAGCTAACCGCTCGCGACCCCGCGAGAGGGGGGAGGGCTGTTCGGGTGTAGCATTTAGGATTCAGGGTCCAGGATTTGGGGTTTAGGATTTAGGATTTAAGGTTTGGGATTTAGGGTTTAGGGAGGGTTCGTCGTGATGTGAGGCATCGTTCCGTAGTCTCGGGGCAAAGTACATAACCCACACTCTTTGAGACCCCGGCACTATGAACTCTCGACTTCATCTAACTAGGCACACCGGTACAACGGCGTTTTGGATCATCCTCCCTAGCTTCTGAACATCCAACATCCGGCGCAGCATATTGCAAAGCCCTAGACTGGAAGCCAAGCTACCTAGATAAATTCAGGTCAGGGTTTAGGTTTCTAGTTTAAGGTTTGGTTCAGGCTTGGTCACATAGGCGGGGGCCTCACCTCTCCACAGACGGGCTTTAGGGGCTTAGGCTTGAGGGTGCGATGCCTCCCTCAGTCTGCAAGAAACACGTCAAGTGCGCAAGCTCTACCATCAATGGAGTCCCTAAACCCTAAACCCGAATCCTGCTTCCTTCATCACGTCAGAGGCACCTTTGACGGACGTTGTGGCGCCGGCAGAGGGCATGCTTGAGCCGGGACCCTCCGTTCAGGCAGCGGGGCTTTTGCTGTTTGATTCTGGGAACTTTCAGACCTCCAAGCAGTTTAGTTCTGGGCGGTGCTGAATGGGGTCGAGGCCACTTTGTCTTTGTCGCGATTAGATTTCAGACAGTTTTGGCGTTTGCGGTTTCAGGTTTTGGGTTTATTGGCCAGCTTCAGGGATGTAGGGTTGGTTTAGCCGCAACTCCCACTTGACACTAACCAGTGCCAACCGTCCCGCTGCCCCCCCGCCCAACCAAGCGCCCAACACCAAAGATTGTCCGTGGTTTGTTCAACACGCAACACAGAGAGCCCAATACCCCTTAATGAAGGAATATACCTTAAATTATAGGGGTGGCGCATAATATGATTTAAGCGATATTCCTTAATTAAGGGGTATTGGGCTCTCTGGGAACAGACTCACGCTCTTCCGCAGCCCACCCTGCCGGACTTCTTTGAGCCCCAAACCTCCGCAGCTTCAGGCCGACATTTGCCCCCCCCCAAGCTGGAAAGGCTCTACTATAGGGGCCTAAATAATGACCTATATGCCTATACAGTTTTGTGGGTTCATTCTTATTATATTCATAGTATATAGTATAATGAGGCCCAAAACCTTACTCTAGTTAAAAATGGCTCTGTTACAGTCCAAAACCTTTGTCTCTGTGAGGAGGGAGTGGGATGCTCAGAAGAGCGGCAGACTCATAAGGACCCTTAGGGGGGCAGGGGGGTAGGGGGCCTTAATACCTATAACAAGGACTTAATAAGGCTTAAGGAAGTGCAGTCCCGTACGCCCTTCCCCCTTCCCCCCCAAGGGTCCCAGAGAGCCCAATACCCCTCAATTAAGGAATATTGCTTAAATCAGAATCTGAATCTCCTTATAGTTTAAGGTATATTCCTTAATTAAGGGGTATTGGACTCTCTGGCCCTAAACCCCTAAACCCTAAACCCTGGGGTCCTTATGGTAGACTGAAGTATTGCCTTCCACCCCAGACCCCCAGAGCCCCAAGCGCCAAGCCCCAAGGTCCGAAGCCACAGTAATGCAGGGGCAGGCCTTAAGAATTAGAATAGGGTTCCTTTGAAGGGGTCTTCAGGGCTACTATAATGGCGATTATAAGGACTTATTGCAGGGGGCTTGGGTCTTGGGGTATATTATGCTATAAGTATAGTAAGGAACCCCCAAAATGCTATTGTAATTGTTAAGGCCCCTACAGTAAGCCCTTGCTTTTGGCTGCAAGCTTTCAACTTTTCTGTATGCAGGCCCCCTCCCAGAACAAGACAATGGAGACGTATGAGCTCTCGGTGGCTTGGCTGCTGTTATCTTTGAATGTTGCTGTTGTTGCCAGCGTTCGTCGTGATCGTGGTCGTCGTTGGCGTTGTCGTTGTCGTCGCTGTCAGTCGGTACGATTGTTGGCATGTTGTTCATGCTCGTGGCGGTCATGCTGATGTTAACGTTGTTGTCGGCAGTGTTGATGTTCAAGCGGGTACTGCTGACATAATTGTTGGCGGTGATGATGATGATGGTGATGATGATACGATGGTGCTGGTGCTGGTGCTGGTGCTGCTGGTGCTGCTGGTGCTGCTGGTGCTGCTGGTGCTGGTGGTGCTGGTGCTGGTGGTGCTGCTTGGTGCTGCCGGTGCTGCTGGTGCTTCTGCTCATCTTCTCTTCAGTCGCCACTGAGGGAGTCCGTGGTGCGTCGGGCAGCCACATGTGGCCGGCATCACTCAGTGACGCGCACTACTGGCCCCTGCTCTCTCAACCCTACTAATAGCGCACGCTGGTTTAAGCATGTCCCGCCCCGTAAACCCATCAAGCAGCAGCATTCGATGTCCAGGTAAAATAGTTCATGGTGACGAGGATGACGATGACAACGGTGGTGATGATGGTGATGACTGTGAAAACGGATGATGACGATGACGACGATGATGATGATGTTGCTGCTGGTGGAAGCAATCGTTGTAGTGGTGATGGTATTTTCGTTGATGGTTTTGACTGCTTTTTGTTGGTGGCTCTCGTGACCGGCATTGGATTCGGTGCTGTGCTTGATGCTGTTCGTGTTGTTCTCTCCTCCTTGTCACTGCAACCTGTCTTCATCTTCATCACAGCTGTCTCATCTTCATGCTCCGCAGCATCATAGAGTGACTTTTAAGAAGATTGTCCGCAGCCGTCACCCTACCACGAAGCCAGGTGCATATGTCAAAGCTGGTGGAGAAGTTTCTCGAGGACTGTTGCGTTGCGAAGCAGTTCGCATGAGGCTGCGGAGTGGACCCAGAGGCCGCAGTCCAGTTACAGCCCTTGCGCTGACGACAGCTGCATTCCGTCCAGACACATTACAGCCTTTCGACTCCACATACCGAGGCAGGCATAGCCTATCGCAGCACTCCGGGAGCGCTCCGGTGCAAGAGGTGAACTCCAAATTCAGGCTTAGTGCTAGTTTTGTACCCACTAGTCTTTGCCAAGGTATCATTATTTGTCTCATCTTTCCCCTCTGGGACCTCGGAATGAGAGAACTCAAACCCACCAAGGCTTTAGACTGTATATGTGTGTGTGTACATCTATGATATAATATAACATACTATATTGTAATATAACATAATATATTTTAATACAATGTATATGTATATGCATACATAAACATAGGTATACAAAAGCTTTACATACATGTATATGTTTATGTATGTACACTTCCCTTCTGAGAACTCTGAGAATATGTTCACACATACATACATACATACATACATACGTACATATACATGTATATATAGAGATAGATATGTACTTATACACATATATAAATACATACGTCCCGATGCAGGTGTATATGTATATGCTTATGTACACCCGCATATACATGTATATACTGGTTCATCTTCATCTATGTATATATATATATATATATATATACACATATACATTTTCTTGTGGGAGCTTCGAGTGACAGCACAAAGATGTCAGGAGCATGATTCGGATGCCGCCTTCCAGGATGAGTGGCTCGGGTTTGGCGCTTCTCAAAGTTCGGGATGGAAGTTCAGGGCATTTGGGCTTGGGGGCATTGACGGGTATAAGGGCTTTAGGGGTTAGGGTTTAGGGCTTTAGGGCTCAGAGTTTAGGGATGTAGGAGTTTAGGGTTGTAGGCTTCAGGGTTTGGGGGTGCAGCCTTCAGCAGGACCGCCAACAGCGATTTGAGTGATCTGATACTTAGGAGCTTGGAACAGCAGGGAACTTGAGGTTTAGGCAGTACTCTCGTCGCAAGCATGCCCTACAGCCTAAACTCTATACCGTCCTCCTCTCAAACTGAGTACATTCTATCCTTTGATTTCCAATTCTCAAAAGTTTGGTCCTGATCGCCACCTCGGGACAATCCGACAAGAGCTCTGTTGGAGTGCATACCCCACTTATAGAAAGCATATTATCGAAGAGTATCGTATGGTATCGCATCACATCGCACAGTATCGTAGTATCGTACAGTATCGTAACGTATAGTACAGTAGGAGTAAAATATGACGACGTATAGTAGAATATGATACCGTCTAGTATCGAACCATGGAGTGATCCCCAAACTGTCCCAGGCAGTTTCGGCGGCAGGTGGCACAGAAGCTTTGGAAGCTGGATTCCCACGCATCTCGGATAGTTAGGTTTCTGCCTATGCTCCGAGGAAGGCCCTAAACCAAAGGCCCTAAACCCTGTCAACCCGACAGTATAGGGGCCTGAACGAATACTTTGAAGGGCTCCTTATCCTAATGCATGCAATATGCTACCTAAAGGTATGAATTCATAGAGGGGCCTTAATAATTAGAATAGGGTTTTGGGGCCCATGATACGATAACTATAATAAGGAACCCCCAAAATAGTATAGGTGATTATTAAGGCCCCTGAAGCCCTGTAAACCCTAAGCCCGAAGCTGGCGAAGCTCGTTGGGTGCACTGTCGACCCCTGAAATGTGGAACACGGGTTGAGGATCATTAATACAGGGGCCTAAATAATTACCTGTTCTATTTTGTGAGACGCGCCCAATTTGGGCTCTGAAGTCTGTCCGAATGCCGAATGTTCTATTTTGGGGCTTCCTTATGATAAGTATAGTATTAATCATCCGAATAAATGTCCTTTCAGCGGATACACTACAATAAGGGATACAAAAGCCTTGTACACAAGTGCCTGAATAGTCAGGCTAGGGTCTTGTGGGCATAGTGTAGTACATGTTTAGATATAAGGGTATATTGCTATATACAGGCGATTCCGACTCCCGCATTAAGACCCCTAGGCTTTGGGAATACCTTGTGCAGGATGTTCAAGCAGTTTGCAGACGAAGTCGACACTGCCCAGATTGAGGTTTTGGGGTTTAGCATGTCGGATGTCGGGTTCAGAGTTTGGGGATCGAGTGCTATATCAAAGAACCCTCATAGTAAGCCTTATAGACCATTTTTGAATGAAACCTATAAACGAACCCTGTTGAAATTATTAAGTTTGGATTCTCGGTTTTTGATCTCAGGTCGAGGATCTCATCGACTTCTGGAAAGTCAACACCCGCCGCAGATTCTTGGCCGAATTCGATGCATCCAATACGTGGGCGGAGTCCACTAAAATCAGGTTGCGCATAGGGGAGTTTCCGAAAATTAGGGGTACCTTATGTTGGGGTCTTGATAATAAGGATCCTATGATTTGGGGTACTATATTAGGGTCCCCTGTTTTCGGAAACTCCCATAGCGAAGCCTTCAATCACCACCCTTAGCCTTTCCACGCAGGCAACACCCCGAGCCCCAAAGCGAAAGCACAAGCCGCGACCGGATCGCCAAGGGGCTCTTCAAAAAACGTGCAAAGACACCGAGTCGAGGAAAAGACGTGCCCTCTACAACGTAGCATAGCAGCATGGCACAGCGTCTAGGAAAAGATGGCATGGTATAGTAGCTTTTAGTGAAGCAAGTAGCTTAGCACTAGAAATCATAGTACTGCAAAGTTGGACATAGCACAGAATTTCACGGCCTAGTACAGCTTAGTAGTAAAACATTACATAGTATAGCACTGCATAGTTCCCGAGAGTGTACTGTAGTTAGTCTTGCACAGTGTAACATAGCATGGCATAGCACAGTGGAACATGTCATAAACCCTCAACCCTAAACCCGAAACCCTAATACTAGTGTCAGTGAGCCCGAAGTCTTAAACCCTGAAGTGTAAGGGAGTTTCCGAAAATAGGGGACCCTAATACAGTACCCTAAATGGTAGGATCCTTGTTATAAGGACCCCCAAACAAGGTACCCCTAAATTTCGGAAACTCCCACATAAGTACGATGTGGTGAAGGCTACAAGGCCCAACGCGCACAGCTGCGGAAGAAGCAGCTCTTGAAAAACGTCTCCTCGGCCCTGCTACTTGGGCTCTTGAAATGCTCGACCTAGGGTCTAGAGTGTGGGATTTCGGGCTGAAGGTTTTGGGTTTAGCCGAAGAGTTAGGATTTTGCATGTAGGGTGTAGGGTGTGTGTGTTCCGAATACCTCGGCCCACATGCCCAATCTTGGTCTGTTTTTAACTTGGTGAAAGTGTGGTCGTCTTCGTGAGGCATCGTCTTCGCGCGACGGGCTCTTCGTTCGGATTTCGGAGTCGTATTCATTTGCTTCAAGTCAGGGGGAGAGGCCCTGAGCTCCACCTGACCTCGACCTTGCACCTTCCTGTGCTAGGCCTCACCCCCCCCCTCCAAAAACGAAACAAGAAGGGTGTAGGGTGTAGGGATTCGAGGTTTTGCCGCCGCAGAAGTCGTCATTCGGTCCATTCCTCGCACCGATGTCCTTGAATTTTGAGTGGCTGGGCACCACCTGCTTTCTCTCACGCCGCAATGCAACAGAACATACGTAGAGGCCCGCAGAATTAGTACTACTATCGCCTTATCGCCCTCAGATAGCCTTGGGCGTACTTGGAAATAAATTTTATCTTTGGTTATTATAATCCCTAAGAAACAGCTGAAATTATAGTTTTTGCTAGGGTTCAAAGTTCAGTATAGTAACCGTACCATAACAAGTTCAGCAAGAAGACACCAGCTTCTGAAGCCATTTGCACAACCACTCACACTCTCATGAAGATGGCCCGCATTAAATCCCTGCAAGCCAGTATAAAACCCCAGAAATTCACGGGTAAACCCCTTTAGAAGCCCATATGGGGGTTTCCGAAAGTGTCCCGAAAATAGGGGACCCTAATATGATACCCTAAATAGTAGGATCCTTATTATAAGGACCCCAAGACAAGGTGCCCCTATTTTTCAGAAACTCTAAACCCTAAACCCTTTATAGACATAGTACCCTTATAGATCCCTTTAAAGGAACCCTCGGTACCCCCGAATTTTCTACTCCCATATCACATCCGCTCTCGTCCTAAAATGCCTTGTTTCTCGGCCCTAGGGCAGACAAGATGAAGTCTTCAAGAGGCTTGAGCCGGGTCCTCGGAACCCAGAGACTCCAATATCCCTTAATTGAGGAATATACCTTACACTATAGTAGGATCCTCAAGAGGGTCCTCGGAACTCCCGGCCTGGGAGGCTTTAGGGGTTTGTGGGGGCTTAAGGGGTTTTAGGGCTTTTGGGGGTGTTAGGGGCTTTAGGGGTTTAAGGTTTGGGGGTTCTACTCGGAACTCCCGGCTTCGGGGTATTTGGGGGCTTTATAACATAGGGGCTTAAATAATTGCCAATACTATTTTGGGGGTTCCTGATTATAACTATAGTATGGTATACCCCACAACCCTATTCCCGGCTTTGGGGGTTTAGGGTTCAGGGGTTTTAGGGGCTTTAGGGGTCTAAGGTTTGGGGGTTAGGGGCTTTGGGGGTTGGGAGGGGGGGTTTGGGGGAAGCTGCCCCCACCCTGTAATAGTGACTATAAGGATTGTATTAGGGCCCTATTATATTCCTACTATACCACTCTTACAGGGTGGGGGCCCCTTCTAGGGTATGCATTGGAAGTCTCCGATGATCCAAAACCCGCGTGCCTTGCCCTGGTACCCGGAGCCACCCTTAACCCCTGGGTGGCTGTCAAAAATATGGTCCCTTTTTGGATACCCTAAATATTAGGTGCCGTATTATAATAAGGACCCAAAAAGGGACCATATTTTTGACAACCACCCATCTGGAGGATCTTAAACTAAGACGCAGGGTTGCGCTGAATTTGCAGGGTGCTGTAGAATGAGGGCTTTGGAGTTTAGAGTTTAGCCGGGCGTCAAAATCGGGGATCCGATTATGTGAGCGCTGTCGCAGTGTGACAGAGGCCGAGATCATACTTAGGCTGCTTGCACAGCCTGATGTAAACCCTTTAGCACCGCTGTAAAACGCCGAGTGTGATGAAGCCCTGCTCTGAAAACCCTAGATCACCCTACACGCCCTCAGCCCTTAGCCCGAAATATTTAAAGTACCTACAGAGGGACCCCTTCGCCCCAAAAGGCTGCGCCCTAAACCCGAGCCTTCCGCCTGAGGCAAAGGAGCCAAGAAGATAAACAAAGCCTTGTTTAACCTTCAGGCAGGTCCGGGGTTACGACATACGGGGTTTGGGGCTTGAGGTTTAGGGTTTAGGGTTGATGATATAAACCCTGCATTGCTTTAAGGACCCAAAACTATGGGAATTACGGTATATTCCTTATTATGGGTAATGCAGGATTTATATCATCAGCCGTACGGAGTTTGGGGCTTAAGGTTTGTGGTTTAATGTTTTGGGGTTTAGATTTTTCGGTTATGGTTTGAGGTTTTGGGTTTTGGGTTATGGTTTTAGGGATTAGGGTCAAGACACAACTTAGTAGCCTGGTAGGTAACCTTTATAGCCTTTGGAAGGGGAAAAGTAAGCCTACCTTAGTTGAAAAGGTTAACTTTTTCGGACTAAGTACGCGATACTGGGTTTAGGGCTTTGGGGCTTAGGGTTTAGGGTTTTTGTGGAATTCTGCCGATAGTCACACCCTGTAAAGGAGTGGGTTAGGGTTTAGGGTTAAAGGGTTTAGGGTTTAGGGTTCACACACATACAGAGCACAAACGAGGCTAATGACTCGTTTAAAAACATCCTTATGCAGCACATCAACAGTTTTAGCAAAATGCCATGTGCTGTTAGTCACCCCAGACTGAGATCCTTGCCGGGCAGAGGGAGGGCAAAAGACCAGGTTCAAAAAATTGCAATGCTGCCAGTTCATATTGAGCTGGGGAGGTTTGGAGAGGGGGTTAGCAGGTGTTTGCAGGTCTTGATGCTTCCTACTTTGTAGACGAGTTCATATCCTCTAATCTGTTTCATAGGGTCTTCTATGGGCAGGCCGCCGTCCGTCGTGCTATTTCACATGGGTGGTTGTCAGAATTGTGGTCCCTTTTTGGGCACCCTACCTCTTAGGTGCGGTATTAAAATAAGTACCCAAAAAGGGACCCGAATTTTGACAGACACCCACATGTTCAGGCTCCAGGCAACACAAGAGGGTGGATGGCTCCTGTCAATCTGCTGTCCAGTGACCCACCAACAAGAAATCACTAGGGTTTCAGATATGTTGGTAGATCCGTGCAAGACCTCTGTAGGTAATATAGGTGCTTGAATAATTCCTTGCATGAATTCTTCGGGGTAAGAATATGAACATAGTATGACGGAATGATATACCCCAAACCCCTGCTCCAATTATTCAGGCCCTCAGATTGTAGATCCCTTAGTGGTGCAAATATGATACCCCAAGGCCCTATTCCAATTATTCTGGCCCCAATTGTATGGACCTCCGAACGGGTTTCCGGCAGGTCAGCAAGCTTGGAAGCTTCGCAGCAGCCAGTTTCTTCAGCTCGTTGGATGTGGAGTGCAATGATAGAGCATGAAACTTTAGTATCCGTGTCCCTTCGGGTTCTTTGTATGTAATAAGCACGGTATATTAAGTATTGGACCCTGTATCCGGGCATTGCAAGTTTGTTCCATGAAGGTCCGTTTCTGCTCCCTGCCTTCAACTGTCTCTAACATGAACCTGAAGGGGATGCCAATCAAAAAAAAACTTTTTTTCAATCAAAAAAAACTTTTTGTCAATCAAAAAACAAACTTTTTTCCAATCAAAAAAAACTTTCCCTTATTGAAGGAGGCGCGACAGGAAGGAAGGAAGGAAGGAAGGAGGGAAGGCAGGAAGGAAGGAAGGAAGCAAGGAAGGCGGGGAGAAAGGGCGAGGAAGGAAGGAAGGAAGGAAAGCAAGGAAGGCAGGAAGCAAGGAAGGAAGCAAGGCAGCAAGGAAGGAAGGCAGGCAGGCAGGCAGACAGAGGGAAGGCAGGAAGGAAGGAAGAAGGGAAGGAATGAAGGCAGGAAGCAAGGAAGGAAGCAAGGCAGCAAGGAAGGCAGGCAGGCAGACAGGAAGGAAGGCAGGAAGGAAGGTACAACAACAACAACAACAACTACTGCTACTACTACTACGGCTGATAGACAAAATCCTGCATTACCCTAAGGACCCTACACTATGGGAATGGTATATTCCTTATTATGGGTAATGCAGGATTTTGTCCATCCACCGTAGTACTACTACTACGACGGCTACTACTACGACGACTACTACTACTACTCCTCCTCCTCCTACTACTACTACTACTACTATTACTACTACTGCTACTACTACTACTACTACTGCTATTACTACTACTGCTACTACTACTACTACTACTACTACTAGTACTACTACTACTACTACTACTACTACTACTACTACTACTACTACTACTGCTACTGCTACTGCTACTACTATTGCTATTACTACCACTATTACTATTACTATTACTATTACTATTACTATTACTATTACTATTACTATTACTATTACTATTACTATTACTATTACTACTACTACTGCTGCTACTACTACTACTACTGCTACTGCTACTACTACTACTACTACTACTACTACACATGGAGAAAGTTTTTTTTGATTGGAAAAAAGTTTTTTTTGATTGGTGAAAAAGTTTTTTTTGATTTTCGCTGAAAGTTTTTTTTTGATTGAAAAAAATTTTTTTTTTGATGGCTTTCCCAACCTGAAGCCTGCTAAGTCCTTTCAAGCACTTCGTTTCTCATATGGGTGATTATCAAAATGATGGTCCCTTTTTGGCTCCTGAATATACTACGGCACCTAATATTTAGGGTACCCAAAAAGGATCCTAATTTTGACAACCACCCATATAAGTCCCAAGTGTAGTACTTGGGTACTGTCTTAGTTTTGGCTCAGGGTTTAGGACTTGTGTCAGGATGACGGTTTGGCGCGCCTTGAGGGTTTTTGGGGATACCATGCATGCTCAAAGTCGCCCCACAAACTAGGATGCCCAGTAGTACCCTTATTCCCTTTTTGTAGTCCTAGGTTCCTTATGAAGGTACCCAATACCCAAAAGGGAGCCCTTTTGATTCCTAGGTTACTGGGCATCCTAGCAAAACAAAGCAAAGGTTTAGGGACGGCTTAGAGCTTTGCGGCTTAGGCGCCTAGGGAAACTTGGCGTTCTTCTGGTTGGCTCTTAGGACTTTAACTTTTTGGGTTTCTATATGAACTATAATAAGGAGGCTAAAAGTTTAACTTTTTGGAGGGGTTCAGAAGTCAGCCAAGAATAAGTAATTACCTGTACGATCTTAGGGATTCCTTATTATCGTTATAGTGCAATATATCCCCACACCCTGTTCTAATTATTAAGGCCCCTGTAGTAGGGTTTTGGGGTTCACGGACCTGAAAGTCTAAGTTTTAAAGGAATCCTTATCATACCCTTAAAGGAACCCTAAACCCTTGTTTGCAACTGAGGCAAGGACACAGAGTAGTCCTCCGTCTTTCGCGGCAGCTCTCTCTGAAGATGCTTAGGTCTTAGGTTTACTTGGAGGTTCATGGGCAGATATATATATATATATATATATATGCATACATATATATATATATATATAAGTAAGGTTAATATTACATATTATATATATATATAAGCTGGGTTATAAGTAGGATGACTATAGTTATAATGCAGATTAGGGGACCTAAAACCTCACTTCTACCTACCCATGAACCTCCCAGTGGGTTTGGGGTTTAGGGCTTAGGATTAGGGTTCGACCGTTGCCGCTCGAGTCGCAATACTTCAACCCCAAGATGTTACGGGGTCCATATCGAAGCGGCTGTCCATGTCCTTTTCTGGAACACTGCTGCTCTGGGATGCTATGAGGAAGCTCTGACATTGGGTGTCAACATAGTACTAGGATCTTCTGAAAGTCCCCGTGAGCACGTTTCTGTGTAGATGTGTATATATGTATACACACAACGTATATCTATACATATTTATGTACATATAGCTCACATCTTTCTTCATCTATGTATACACATATATACATATATATATATGTACACATAAACGCATATGTATCTAGAACTGCACCAGAATACACTCGGGAACCTAGTTTCAATCAATCTGGGCACTATATGCAAAGATCGAGACAGGGTCAGGCCGGTGGGACGGTTGAATGGTTGCCACCAACATTTTTGAGGTTTCTCGACTGTGGAAAAAAGACATAATACCCCAAAAGCTTATTCTAAACTTGAATTCGGAACCCCTAAACCCTAAACTGAACCCTTCGGGCCCATATATGACACCTCGCAGAGGAATACCTCATTGCTTCTCATCAGGGCTTCTCAATTTATGGTTTTAGGGCTTAGGGGCTTTAGGGCTTCCGTAATTTGGGGTTTGGGGGTTTTAGAGTTTAGCGTTCACGGCCGTTGAAGGTTTACTCATGCCGTGGTGTCCTGTGGTTTTGGGGTTCAGGTTGAATTTATAGCGTTAAGTTCAGACAAGGAAGCCGAGCAACACTCCCGCACGTGGCCCCTAGGCTTCCCGTTTGCTTTGTCAGCGTCTGGAGTGTTTGCATCGAAGGGTGTGGATGGGAGCCTTCTTGGTTTGTCAATGCTGGAGTCGACAGGTAACATAGGTTGGATGTAGGGTTCTGTTTAGGGCATATGTCTGACGAGCCATATTTGGAACTCGAGTTCTCCTGACACCAGCAGATGAAGAGGACATGGACAAGGTTAATGAATTTTTCTGAACTTCTGCCGGCCGCTAAGCGGCACCTGCAGCTCACGTTCAGAGCAGCTCCGGTTGTTGTGTTGCAAGCAGGGTTTCTGGGGGTGCGGGGCCTTCCGAACCCTGCTTGGACTCAGGCCATAGGTCAGAGCCAGCTTTTCCCCTTGCTATCGCAGTTGTTATAGGGGCCTTAGTGATTAGAATAGGGTTTGGAGGTATACAATACTGGCATTATCATACAGAAACCCCAAGACCCTATTCTAACTACTAAGGCCCTTCATTATCACCGGCTCAAGCTGGATTGGGCAGAGTCTTTTGCCCGTTATGCCTCCTGGACTCTGGGCCATCTGTGGTTCGGGCTTGATTGGAGCTGGTTGTTCAGAGAAAGGAAGGAGGGGACTGTGAAGCGCTTCGGCCTTGCCTTTGCCTAAGCCCTCCGATACAATCCTTCCGGAACTCTGCATACCACGCATTATAGGTTCTATCGGCATTGTTTTGCTTGTTCTGTTACGTATGTGACACGATATTGCAACATAGTGTTTTATGTGTGTGTGTACGTGTGGATATGCATAAAAATTGGCTCAAACTCTGCTATCAGAAAGAAAAGGCATGAGAGAAGACGAGAGAAAGAAAACAGAAGAGATGAATGCAGAAAGAAAAATCAAGAGATAAATTCAGAAATAATGGGCACAAGAGAAGACTATAGAAAGAAAAGACAATGGATAAGAATAGAGAAAGAATAGGTTTGAGAGAAGACTATAGACAGAAAAGATAAGAGATGAATGTAGAAAGAAAAGGTAATAAGCAAGAATACAACAAGAATAGGTATGAGAGAAAATTATAGAAAGAAAGGGTAGGAGATGAATTTAGAAAGAAAAGATAGGAGGTGAATATAGAAAGAATAGATAGGAGATGAATATAGAAAGAAAAGATAGGAGATGAATGCAGAAAGAAAGGCATGAGAGAAGACTATAGAAAGAAAAGATAGGAGATAAATATAAAAAGAAACGACATAAGAGAACGTTATAGAAAGAATAGGTATCGGATAAGAATAAAGAAAGAAAAGAAATGAGAGAATATTATAGAAAGATTAGGTAATGGATAAGAATAT